>PVLC010000429.1:166373-195636 GCA_004027655.1 Graphiurus murinus | reverse complement strand
TAAAGAATTCACCATAAAATCTTAGGAAAAAAATTAAATTAGTCCACTCATGATATGAGGTCTTATCAAAAAACAAATAGGGATTCTCTCAAATGTGAAAGACTGAATAATTTCCCATTAAGAATGGGAACAAAGCAAGAAATCTACTCTTATCATTTTAATTCAGTGTGGTACTAAAGTGAGATAGAAGTGCAGTGAGGCAAGAAAAAGAGACAAAAGGTGTTGAGATTGGATATGAGAAGTGAAAATGTCTCTATCCTCGGGAAAAAAATGATTATATACTCTATATGTGGTGAATAAAATTGGTGAGAGTAGGTAGGTATCTTGCCTTGTTTATTTACTTATTTATTTATTTTATTGGGTTTATTGTAATTTTACATCATATTGAGTATAGAGTGCTGGAAAAATACATGCTCATAACTCTTTTTGCCCTCCTTGCCATTTTGAGGGGAAATCAGTCTTTCACCATTTAGAGGAGTTTGAGTCTACTTCTAATTGAATGAGACCTGTTACTGTGAGTAGGTTTAAAAAAATCTTTTTTTATACGTCTATTAAGATGATCACATGATTTTTATTTTTTATTTTATTAAGATTAATTATATTAACTAATTTTTCAAATGTTAAAGCAAGCTTTTGGGGGATAAACTCCACTTAAGTATGAATTGAAGAGCTACAGAGTATATTTTGCATTTCAGGTGTTGTAGTTTATATCTCTGAAAGTTTGATCTGCATTTACTTAATTTTTCATGTTCTTCTAATGATGCCTTTACTTCTTCTGCCTTCTGGAAAATACTGTGTAAACTTATGACACCAGTATCAGTGACTTGTCTACCACTTCTATCATATGACTCATTTGTGGGTCAGCTTACATAGATTTTGAAATCATATTTTTCTGCTTTTATGCATACCTGAAACTATTTGCTTGGGCTAAAGAAATAATTTTATACTGTTATAGCCTTGATATTTCATAAATTTTTAAACTACTTTTGAGTTTTATTCCTGAATGCATTTCAGTATGTAGAGATAATTTGTTCTTTCTGAAGCTTGCTAGCCATCTTTGTTGGGCCCAGAACAGCCTTTAATGCAGGTCTTTTTATTCCCATCAATGGTTCCATCATTCATTCACAGTTTTCAGAGATTTTACTCAATGATTCATTTATTAAGAGATGCTTCTGCCTTAGTCTATGGGAACATGAACTATTCCTGTTCCCGTGTGAGTTCTTAAAAGCATTGTTCCCTATTCTCCCCCCTAGTCCCACTAGTTTTCTCAAAGATATGCTCATCAGTATACAGCTACAGATTTGAGAACTGTCTACAGATCTCTGGAGCTTGCTCATTCTTTCTTTCTCTTTTTCTCCATCCCCTACTCCCACCACCATCTCTGTGATGTTTCTCTTCTCTGGCGTCTGTCTTGTTAATACTGACCAGCTAAACATTCCAGAAGTCTGAACTCTGTCTCCTCAACCTAAAGATATAATTTTGCTCTGTTGGGCTTCTCTCCATTTCTCTCCAAGTAGTAAATTGAAGCCACCATTGAGCTCAGCTTGGAATGTTTTCTTCAAGATCATGCATGGATCTGGTATGGATAAGACAAGTAGAAGCTCTGGGCTAAATACGAAGTGATGCCGACAAATCTCATTTGCATGAAGAGCATAGACATATACATTGGAATAGCAATATCCAATATCCAATATCTTTGTGGACATGGGCCAGAAATGGAGGAGATTTTCCATTGAAATAAAGCCCCACAAATGTAGACTTCCACTGGCTGTGAGAAAGTAAAACTCAAATACACATAAAACCCTGTTGTGATGAAATGTTCTGTAGATTTGGACTCTTCCTTCATAAGGATCCATGCAATTTACTTGCCCAAGAAGAAGGAAAAAAAAAAACTGCTTCAAAGTTAGTCCAAAGGAGGCAGAGCAGTATCATTGGTTCTCATAATTTATGATAGTTATGTTCACTGTGAACAGTGAAGTAACAAATACTGACCTATTGTTCTAGGGAATACACAAAGTCAGGTCCCTACAAACCTTCAGTCATGACATCACACCAATTGAAAAACCATTTGCATTTTGTTGGTTCTGTTACCAATGTCCTTGTGATACAAGTAATGGCTCTCTAAAAAGTTTAAAATAAAAGTGAAAACTATGCAAATATATTCCATAAATGAAGTTGGAGTATAGAGGAGCTACTGGGAGCACACCAGGGAACACTGAGCATATAAATAATAAATGCAGTCATAACCAAATGGAAATAAATAATTAAGATATAAATTGTTAGTAAAATGAAAGGTGTGCAATATATGCATGAGGCAAAAATACATTCATTTTCTTAAAAAGTTTAATCCTAAAGTAAAATATTTTAAAATGTAAGTCAAGAAAAAAATTCATAAAGTAAAAGAAGACATGAACTTATAGATAAAAAAGAGAACTGTGTCCTTGAGAAATTGATGCAGAATGATAATATAATGATATATATTAGTAAAAGTACAAAGTTAAACAGGTTCCCAAAAGCTACTTATAGAAATAAAATCAAGACATATACATTGGAATAGCAATATCCAATGCTAAGGTTTGTGAAGAATCAGCTACAAATCCTCCCAGAAGGAAAATGTTACGCAAGTTTTATACCCAGACAAATGATTGCCCAAGCACAAAGACATGCATAGTGCAGAACATGAAGGAATTCAAAGAATACCAGCCGCAGAAAATCTATGATGAATTTATATTTCATTTCATGATTTAAATTTTCTAGAAAATGAATGTATTTGACCTCCTATGCTCATCTTCCACAAATTTCCATTTCCCTAGTAATTTAATTCCTTCATTTCCCTAGTCACTTTCTTTATTTCAATTTGTTTATGATTGAATTTATTACTTATATCCTCAGTATCGCTAACTAATGCCCCTTCCAATTTCAACTTCATTTCTGGAGTACTTTTGCCTCGTTTGCCTTTTCAACCTTAAACCTTGTTTATATACTTCATTTCTTTCTGCTACGTGGACACAAGGTAATCAGCTTTCAATTACTATAACAGTGAGCATTGAATTTTTTTATTCTTAGGACTATGTTGAGTATAAATATGATGACTAAGTTGGGGCAGAATGAAAATGTTGAACACATGCCCTGAAGATAGAGAAAGAAATACAAATACCAAAAATCGGGAGGAAAAGAAGATAGTTGATTGTAAAATGCTGACTTCTTCATCTTTAATATCTGACTTAAAATATATCAATTTTAACTGATAAATCAATTAAACTATATCTAGGTACATTTAATTGATAAGAATAAATACCAAGAATGATAACATAGTCAATTAAAATCAGGTGGGGGAGGAGAGAGAAGGATGGCAAGGTAGCAAGCACATGTACAAATCCCATTACTGCTTGCAATAGGTAGTTACCTACTTGTGGAACGTAAGTTCTTCAAAGTAAAGAAATAGAAGATAAAGAATGTTGCGCAAAATTTAAGGTTTTTTTTTTTTTTTTTTTTGCACTGGGGATTAAACTCAGAGGCATTCTACCTCTGAGCTACACCCTGAGTCCTATTTTATTCTTTATTTTGAAACAGGGTCTCATTAAGTTGCAGAGGGCCTCATTAAGTAGCTGAAGCTGGCTGCGAACCCAGATCCTCCTGTCTCAGCCTCCCAAGTACTGGGATTACAAGCATGCACCACCACACCTGCCTCAAAATTAAAGATTTAAAGCATAACTTCCAGAATAAACCCACATTCCTATTATTATAAGAATGTGCACAAAACATAAAATACATAATCCGGTTTTATAAAGCTGCAAATCACCAAAGCTAAGCATAAAATTAGATGATAGATTCCAAAATAAACATTTTGGTTATTGGTTATAACAATAAATTTCAATAGTCTTAACTCCCTTATTAAAATAATTTACACAATGGATAATCAAACAAAGTTCAACTTTACTATATTAACAAGAAACAGGTGAAGCAAAGAGATTCAGAATGTTTAGAAAGAAAAGCATGGGTAATGACATACTGTGCAAATACAAACAAAAGTAAAGAATGAATTATAAACAATATCAGATAAAGTTTCATTCAGACAAAAAAAATAGTCATATAAAAACATTTAGTAGGCTAAGTTAGGCAATCAACACAGAAAATACAGTATTTACAAGTACATGAACTTCAACTGAAGTAGGTTCAATTTTCATAAAGCAAAACTACAAATGATTAAAAGAAAACTGAAGTGACAGGAGATAGTAATTAACTTTTCTCATCTCACATAAAGTCATCAAGAAAACTTAAGATATGGAGGACTAAATATAATTAATAAGGCAAATTACTATTTCGTAGATTCTAATTCCTAAGAACAATGAACATTTTTTCAAATGTGAGTAGAACATTTTTCTCAAATGCCAGTATAGATAAAGGGCAGTAGTCAAGCTTCAAAGGAAGCTAATTTCAAAACTAATACAGGTATTATTTTCTAAACACAACTAAAGACATACATTAATAATAAAATAGTTTCTAAAGTATTTTAAAATTTCTAACTTGTAAAAATACTATGTGAAAGAAACTTTAAAACATTGCTTAGTGTTACAACTTACCTGTCCAGTTGGAAAAACACCGTGTTCTTCAATACGTAGAAAGATTGAATATTATAAATATGTCCATTTTTCCCCAAGCAATTCAAGAAACAATGCAATCCTAGAGGAAGTAGCAACAAGATTTTTTTAAAATTAGATAGTATGATGCAAATCACATGGAAAGGTAAGAAGAATGAACAAGAGGAAAATTCAACAGCAGAAGAGTTATGTGGTTAGCCTTTTTGAGTTTTCAAACATCATAAAATGATAGTCATTTAAACAGTATGTTACTGATGCTTGACTAGAGAGACACGTCTATGAATTAGAATAAAAGACTTTAAATAAACAAATATATATTGAAATTTTGTTTATGAAAAAGATGATAAATCAGTGAATCCAAGATGAGTTACATAATAAATGTGCTAAAACCACTAATTGTACTTGGAAGCAATAAAACTGGATTTATGTCTCTCGTTTTACACTGTATGTCTCCCACAAGTTCAAATTAATTCCCAAGACATGAGGAAGTAAGGGGGGACATTTTTGCTATGAAATCTGAATTTCAAACCATGCCAATGTATAAATTTTTTAAAACAAATTAAATGCAAAGTTTCTTTCTATGTTTAGTTTTGAAATAATGTATTTTTTAATTGTAAAAGGAACACATTTCAGTAATGGAAAGAATATAGAACTTAGCACAACCAAGACAAAGTAAAAAGTGGTGCCAAAAACACAAAAGAAAAGCAAATGGCTGAGTTATCTCCTCCTTCTTTTCATGCTTCTGCTTTATTGTGCATTTAATTACACTTTTCAAGTCACATAAAATATCAAATAATGTTGATTGATTTAGTCACAATCCATTTCAACTCAATTTCATGCAGCAATTGTATTCTAACTCTTTGCCTATGTCTTTGATCTCTGCGTCTTTGTCATCCAGTGCTACTTTGTGAATCATCTAGCATAATTTTCTAAACCACACTAATTTGTATTTCCTACAAGTTATTTGAAATATAACACCTTTTGATTCAATGTATAATCCTTTAGTGGAATTTTCCCCCCAAATTAGAAGTATCCATTCATACAACATTAGAATATTTCTTTTTTAGTGTTCTTCCTATGTATCTATCTATCATCGATCTATCTATTTATTATCTATCTATCTATCTATCATTTTAAAACCAATAAATGTAATCACTATAACTGAAAGAACTTAAGCAATTAGCTCCAAGTCTTTCTTTGCCCTTGAGCTCATAGTACTGACTCTTAGTGATTAAAGTTTATGGTTTATTGTTTACCTCCTCACACCAGATTTACTTAAAGCATTCCTTTATATTTGAGTAGGGCCAGCATCCATTTCACTTTAATTAGTTTAAACACACTCCGTCATCTCACTTTTGTGTACATTGTACGCTAAATATCTCTCTTTTTTCTCTGCTTCACCTTGCATTATATTTTCCTTCGTTGCTTCTCTAAGCATCTGAACCCTATACACTTTCTTTTTTTTATTTTTTCAGCATGGACATTTATACATTTCTTGAGCACAACAGGGTTACATAGACATTTATGACATATCAATCATTTTCAGAACACAAATAGCACCACTTCTTGGTTATGCAACTTTCAAAATTCAACATGAATTCCACAAGTTCCACCAATTCTTTATTTACTCTTAGCTTGTTTTTCTCACTTTTCTGAATTCTTATAACAACTCCTGCTTGTATATTTCATTAAACATTTCTGTTCATATGAATAATTAACATATTTTGTTGTCACGTTACTTATTAATAGCTTATATCTCATGTTGATGGTGAATTTAGAAACCATGCCTTATAACTCTCTATCCCATCTAAAAGCTTATTTCAAAGAATAGGTGCTCAGATTCATGCAGACCTTGAGAAGCTTCTCAAAGTTTCTAGATCTCAATTTATTCACTGGTATAATGGAGAATGTTGGACCAGAGTCTCTCAGGACTCTTTTATGTCAATTTAATTGTTGAACATTACTCGTACTTCCCACTAGGTGGTACCAACACCAAATAAACGCTATTTGAGAAAATCGATCATATGTTTTTAAATGAGTGGTAGAAATGAATATCCAGGACAGCCAAGTTGTTATATAGAATGGTCATCATTTGAGAAATAGACACATAGACACACACCTGTGATATCATCAAACCAATCAAGGAATCACAAACATATCCATCACCTCCCAAAATTTCCTTTTGTGGTAGTTTTTGGTTATTTATTTATTTTATTTTTTTGGTAAAACACTTACCATGATACCTTTTCTTTTAACATACTTTAAAGAGTGTATGCAGTATTATTAATGGCAGGTATTGTGTTGTACAGCAGATCTCTAGAATTCATTCATTGTCTTGCAAAATGGAAACTCTCTACCCACTGAGCAACAAACTCCCCTTTCTCCCTCCATCTTGCCCCTGAAAACCAGTGTTCTATGAGTTATACTGTTTTAGCCACCTCACATAAGATAGTATCACTGATATATGCATATGTCCAAGCTCAACAAGATGCATATATTGAATATTACAATTTGGAGATACCAATTATACCTCAGTAAATTAAAATAATATAAGGAATCGTAGAGTCTTTTTTTAGTTTTTCAAACTGAACAATTATTTTGCTAATGACTTAGTGAATATCCTCAAAACCATTATTTGGAGTAATATTTGTAAAAACTAATTCCAAAAACCTTGCTTATCAAACTAAACCTTATTTAGTGATTGCATGCTCTGTACTTAACAATATAGTAGTTGTCTGAGGCTATACAAAAATGTCACTCTTGGGTAGTCTTGGAAGTAAAAGGAATAGTAAAAATAAATTTAAGAAATCCTAAGATTGATAAAAAAGAGACCATCCAGAGGGTACAAGTATTGTTTTCAGCTACAAAAATAAACTTCATTGTTCATGAGAACAGGAGATTTTTAGATGAGTTGGGGATCATGGGTTCACTTTTTTTGTGTCACACAAGAAAGGCTTATTGAAACAGAGAGTGGAGACTATTGAATGTCAAACTGCAATCTTTGGATTTCATTCAGTAGTTATGGGACAAAATTAAAAATGTTACACATAGTCTTATGAGTAGAGCTGTGTTTTAAAAAGTCATGTCTGCTTGTAGTGAGGTTACTTGATGAGAGTAAGAGGGAAGAACAGGGTGCAGATTGAAAGGATGTTGGTACCTACATGCACAGGATGATGTTGGCCTGAAGATGGATGATGGGCACAGTGGCGAAGGGTACCAGGCATCCAGGAACATGGGGAAGGATGGCTTTCAGTGAGGCAAAGAAAACAGGGGCTAAGATAATAACTGGATACCTTGGAGAGCATCGGAGTCAGTCCTGCTTTTGTGAGTGATAAAGGAATCAAACAATGACTTGGATTTGAGCATCCAGAGACTTAGAAACCAACACTTGGCTTCTCTCCCTCAAAGGATGCAGTTGTTCTGCTACGCAATGGCAGCCGCTCCCACTTTCTGATTTTGCAGTGCTCTGACATTTGCTAATAGTTTTAAAAGCGACCACATCTCTCCTCTAGAGTCAGTGTCAGAATTGCAACACCATCTAAGGCAAATAACTCAGGCCTGGGCTTTTCTGAAATCTGATAGTGACAGCTACGGAGTTGTGTAGATCTTTGGGATGCTTCTCTTGAGGCAACTTTTCAAGTCATTTACAATGGTATTGGAGAAATGCTTATGCACAGTTCTAGGAAATTTCTTTGTCCCTTTCCCTCTTCTCAGGAGCACACTCCCCTTTATTCACTTTAGCTTTAGTTTAACAATATTAACTGAGCATCCACCCTATGTCAAGGCTCTAGGGACACAAAGAAGAATCTCTGCACCTTTGAAAGTTACGATTACAGGACAGCAGATTGCACCTCAAGTGGGGAAAAGGGGACACTAGTCGGTAAGATTCCTGGAGGAGGTGATGCCTAAGTAAACCAGATGAATGAAAAATACAAATAGCAAAAGAAGAAAGGCTGTTTTAGACCCAGGAAATAGCCTGAACAAAGGCAGGGAGGCCAGAAACAGCATGTTGTGTTTTAGAAACTACAAGACGTTTGAGAGCCTAAAGTCTTCTGGGAGTTCAGGCAATGACGTTGCAGACGTAGGTGCTCAGGTAAGAGCCTGGGCAGGAACACATCAAGGAAAACCTCATGAGCAAGACTGAGGGCCTCATGTTTGACTGCAGACAAGCCTGACATATTTCAAAGAGGAGGCTAGTATGAACAGATTGGCATTTTAATTTTGTAGTGGGGGGGTATTTTGTCTTAGAAGCAAGCAGTACAGTGTTTTTAAACAGGAGAATACAAAACAGAAAATATAAGACAGTGGAGGAGGAGGAGGAGGAGGAGGAAGAGATGCAAAACCCCTGCATTCTGTTCACCCCTAGACAGACACTTCTTAAATTTTAGAATCCATCCTTCCAGATGTTTTTCTTATTAAGAAATTATTCTTGACCACCTGATCTCAGCAGGCCAGGGCAGTCTTTCAGGGTCTCACTCAAAATGTGAATCAAAAAGGGAAAGATCCCAAATATTAGGCTTTCTGTAGAACTAAAGAGATGCTGTAGGTTGCCGAGCCCTATCGTTACCATGACAACCTTTGTAACAAATGAAAGGCGGATGAATTTGCTCTGATCTAGAAGCTTTGCCTCCATTTCACTTGATACTCCACAATTTTTAATATCAAGGAAATCACAGTCAGCTTCCTGTGCACACCATGTTACATATATGTCATATATATATATACATATGTCACCATGTTATATACATACACTCAATTCATATATATATATATATATATATATATTTTAATCAGATGAATTGAATTGTCTGAGTCTTGTATTTCAATATGCCCTTCCACATAGACACTTACTTGTGGGAATGAAACTGGCCTGGTCTTAAGGTGTTCTAATGGATCTGGCAGTGGACAAGTGTAAAAAAGGAACAAAATATTTTGTATATGTTTTGCCATTCATGATTATTCTGTCTTAATATGAGATACTTAGTACAGTATGGGAAGGAGTTGGTTCAAGAGATAGACCCTTCAGTTCTCTTAAACCCTCTTGGACTATTAACTATTAACGCTTTGTTTGATTAACATTTGATCCATCCTCCACCCCCTCTGTACCCTTACTTCATTAATGCTTCCTTTCTTCTCAAAGATGCACACTCATGCTATATATGTATGCATTTTTATTGTATAATACTGTACATCACTTTGCAATTACTCATGTATAAGCTATTTCTACTTAGTAATATGTTATGAATCACTTTCTATATAATTTCAACTATATTTTCTATCTTAAGAACATGCTACATTTTACTCCATCAGTCTCTATCTTTTTAGCATGCTGGCCACAATTTTTCTGCTATAAACAATGTTTCATGGGGATCTCATTGTTTTTACATATACTGTAAGTGCTTCCCAGCATAGATATCCAAACTGGAATTATTATACAATAAGTTTTACTGTACTCCCAGCATTCTTAGCCTTTTGCATGGATTGTACTACTCTACAAGCCTTCACACTCAATATTTGCTTTCATAACACATTTGCCCAATAACAATAAGATAATACTTTGTTGAATGCTTACTAATTGTTATATATTAGTCTAAATCCTTTATCATTATTTACTAAAACAATGCAAGGAAGTAGGTACAGTTGTTAGACTTGTTTCACATATGAAGAAATAGAGGAACAGAAGTGTTAAACTCCTCCAAGTTCGCACAGCAGAAACCAGTGGCAAGCTAGCAGCATGGCCCCAGAGCCCCTGCTTTCCCGCCACTACACTACACACCTGGTGACTGGTCCCTTCTCATGATTTAGGCTTCGTGCAAAGTCCAGCCTCCTCCTCCACCCTTCTTGACCACTGTTTCTCAAGCATCCCAGACTCAGAAGCTGTCATCACGCTCCCTCCACTGCCCCCTGCCACCTGCTCTGCCACATTACATCACCCAAATCTGCTCTGATTTTATTCAGTTGACCAAGAGGCTGGGAACTATCATCTCGATCTCTCACTTCTTTTGCTGTCTGGTTTATGGGTAGATGCAGCCATGGAGATACCAATGGGGAAATGAAAGGACAAAAGGAGAGATTGATGGATTGATTGGTTGATTGCAGGATTTCCTCCTAATTCTATCTTTGTACTATGTCTCTAGACTAGATGAATTGTTCCAGGCCTACAACTCCCTCCAGGTGGCCCAGGTACCCTACCTCTGTCTCCTACCAACTTTGCTGACACTCCCTCCTTTGCTCTTGGTATGTTAATTGTTTCCTAATGTTGCTGGTCTCTGTGGCCTCAGCATTCTTTATTTGCTTCTATGGACTAGTCCACACCTTACTAAGTACTGCCTCCATTAAGATCCTTTCATCTGAACCAGCTCTCTGTTGGGGCACAGGCAGAAACCTGACTGATAGAATCAACTTATCGTCTTCAAGAATTTTTTTGTTTGTTTGTTTACAATTGGAAATCATCATATCCATATTCTATTTCCCTAGTCTAGAATTTTAAATCCCTAGTGGAATGATCCTGCCAACTTCATTCAACTCGGTATTCTCAGCATGCAGTAAACATTTACCTTATTTACTTATCTAGGAATTATTAAATCGTCCTCCAGAAAAAAAAAATGTATCTGTGCTTCTGTCAAAAACATGCCTTAAACCAAAATATTTTTTGCTAGACGTATCCTGGAACAAAGAGAGAAGCTTCTCACAGGCTGAGGGGCCAGCTGAGTTCCAGGGGAGTAGAAGAAAGACCAGCTCTCTGGCACAATCTCTGTCCGTCAGCCACTGGTTACAGGGCATGGCTGCAGGCCACCAATCAGGGAGCTCTTTCTCCATCACTGTGCATCCTGTCTTTTCACTGTTCAAAATTAATGATGTTCTTTGACAACTGTGCTTATTTAATAGGATATTTAGTAAAGGAACAAGCAGAATAACAGTTCACACTGATAGAGAAACTAATTTTAATTAGAGAAGTCATGCTTGTCCTCATAGATTGGAAGGGAAATACAAATGTTTATGTGGCAGAATTGAGGTCTTAAGTAAACATCTGAGGGGCAGTGAGGCCCCCTGTGCAGAGGGGCTGCATTTTCACAAGAGGGAAATTGGTGGGTAGCTTGGGAAAGTTGTGGTGGTATCAATTTCAAAACCTTCAGTACTGCAAAGGAAACAATTAACCTTGGGAAGAGAGAGCCTGTAGAATGAGGAAAACGTCTTTGCTAGCTACTCCTCTAATAAAGGACTTGTATCTAGAATATATAAAGAACTCAAAATATTTAATACTTTAAAAATGGGCACAATGGAATTCTACTCAGCCATAGAGAAGAACAAAATTATGTCATTTGCAGGAAAATAGATGGAACTAGAGAATATTAGGCTAAGTGAGATTGGTCAGTCGCCAAAAAAATTAAAGGTCAGATGTTTTCCCTCATAAATAGAAGCTAGGGAGAAGTTGTGATACAGAATGGACCCCAGACATAGGAGGAGAAACTCTAGTGGAGCGATGGAGCGGGCCTAAGGGAGGGAGGCAAGTGGGAGGAGGATTTGATAAAGAAAAACTTCAATGGACATGATGTACATAAAGTTATCAATGCCCATCTCAATATTATGCATGGGGAGGGAGAGGGAGTCAGGTGGGAATTCGGGGAAGGGCTCATCTAGTGCTGTGTGTATTCCTCTATCACTCTGAACTTCATCATGATGTATGACTACTATGCACCAATAAAAAAATGGGCAATTGAACTGAACAGATCCTTTTCAAAAGAAGAAATACAAATTGTCAATAAATATATGAAAACTTCATTATTTGAAATTTGTTTTTGTTTCAAGGGAAAAGTCTATGGCTATCAAAGAGCCCATGGTTCTTTGCAGCCCTCATCATGGAAAAAATGGCGTCCCTTTGTTTCTTCTTTAATAAAGGACTAGAGTCTGGATCTTAAGAAGCTTAGTAAGCTTCTCTCTCTTGGAACTCTGTGATCTCCATGTGACAGGGTCAGGCTAATTTGCTGGAAGACAAAAGACCACAGACCACTGGGAGGGAGGCATTTCCAGTGACCTGAGAGCTGACTGAAGATGCATGACCACGCCCATACAAAATCAGAGGAAGAAATGTCCAGCCAATCTGTAGACTTGGGATTAAGTAGAGAGCTATTACTTTAATCCACTAAATTGTTGGGTAGTTTGTTATACAGCAAAAGCTAACAGCTGATGAGAGGCCTTCATATAGCATGATACTAATATTCCATCAAGCTGACCCCCCCACACACACAGAAATGTATAGAAATGGTCTAGAATCAGACTATTTCTCCCCATTTCCACCAGTACTATTCTGAGCCATTCCACCATTGCACGTCACCTGAGTTACAGAGATAGACTCATAAATGTCTCCCTTCTGCCCTTGCCTTATGAGAGTCATATACTGCATGTGCTATTCACATACATAAGTTTAATTTTGTGAATTCTTTATCAGTTCTGTTGTTGATAACTTCCTCTGGGCTTGGTCTCTTAGTCAATTACTAATACTGACCAACAGTGACGTGTATCTTTGCTACCCACAAGTCACTTGGCACCAACCAGGCTGGCTGAAAACTTTGAGTTTCATTTGTGTGTCACACATTACAAATAGCTTGTTTCTATGTGAATTTAACTGTTCAACTGCTATAAGTCTTCTCTCTATTGATTTGGATTCTCACATTGGTCTAAACCATACTGTCTACTTTACTAAGGCTATATGCCTAGAAATTCAAAGAACAAAGAGGTCAAGGCTGAATTACTGATTTTCATTGATTCTTTGAAACACAATTTAACAGAATTTACCAAGAAATCCTATTTCTACATTCTTCATTACCTAGACACTTGTGGACGTAATGAAGAAACATCAAACACTTATATTGTTGGCCTACTAGAATATGCACATGGGCCCCAATCAGTGTGAGGATGCTTTAGAAAGGTGAGAGTGTAGCCTTTCCAACCAGTTTCCAAACATTGATGATTTTGGAACATGACTTAGCTATATCAACGCTGAGCTCTTTAGGGTGCATTCTGTAACTGACCATAAAAGAAAGTCTAACCAAGCAGCAGATTGCTTTGATCTTACACTGTCCAGATATTAAATAGTCATGGTCTTTTGGGTCTTATTAGTACTTACTGCTGTGCAAGTCAGGGCAGGCAAGCATTATTATTCCTATTTTATATATCAGGACTTAGTATTTCAGGGAGGATAGATGGCTTGTCCAAGGTAACATAGTAAAAATAGATCTAAGGCTAAAACTCAGATTGCTGCTAGAGTTCTTTGTTCTTTATTTTCGGATCCCTGCTAAACATGCGCTTGCCTATTTTAATGTGTGTACTTAATATTTGTATATGGCTTGACGCATATGAATTTCTTCACAGAATCATGCTTTTTAAAAAATATGCCTGGGTTATAAGTGGAAATATATTTATAACCACCTCTTTAGTGCATTATGGGACAAAAGACATCTAAGGAGCAAACATGAAATCATTGCCATTATAAGTATTGTTTCCTTTTGTATATTTGTTCTTAAAAGAGAGGTGTGGTTCTATTTTACCTCTATTTCTTTCTTTCCTGGAACCTATACTCCACATTCGTATATTTTGATTTTATTAACTGTACTCCAGCCATTGTTCCGGTCATAGTCCTTCATATTAGCTTCTACACTTGGCTCCTGAGGAAGCATGTTAATCCCTAGGGAGACCCCATGTGCTGACAGAAGGACTCGGGGCTCAGAGTCTGGAGACCTGGGCCTTTGGCCTCTGCTCTTCACTGTCTGTGGGAATATGCTATTTGTGTCTCTTAACATCTGTTCTGGCAGTTTGTAAAATGGAACAAATAATCCTACTGAATCTTTCTTCCTTCAAAATAAAACATTCTTGAAAATGTTGTTTGTACTTAAGTAAAAGATGCTGCAAACCTAATAAGAGCTCCTGTTTAAGACCGCTAATATAAATAATTAAATTCATACTGACATAAGTATATTATATTGAATACAGCTTAATTAGGACTTATTTTGCCATTGCCAAGACCATGAACCAAGGGTAGGCATATCTACTTTTGACAAAAAAAAAAGGTCTTTACATGTGTAAGATGTCAGATAAATAAATATGGAGAGGCTAAATTGCTGTGGAATGGAAGGGAAATCCGTATCAAATCCTAAAATTGGGCTGGTTACTCGGATCTGAGACAAGCAGAGAAATAGTAAAGGCCTGGAGAAGTAAAAAGAAAAAAATGAGGAGGAATGAGAGAACATTGTGATAAAAAATGACTGATGGGCACAAGTCCATTTAGCACTTAATATATTTAATGATATTTATTTATCATCTAATTTACATTTATCCACTAGAGGATATGAACATTTTAACAGCAAACAATGTGATTATACAATTCAATAAAAGGCAACCATATAAATTATATAAGAAGATAAAATATATTTGCACAAGGTATGTTCACTCACACAAGAAAGAATTCTATTTGAAGCAGAAAGGCATTTAATACAGGTAAGTAGGTGCTGTTAAAAAGTCTTGGAAAGACCCGAAGTGCAGCCTCTAGACTCTGTCACCAAGATTGGCTCCCAGCACATGGAGAACAGGACTGGTGACAGAGCTGCTACCTCTGTCACACCCAGGAAGATGGGAAACAAGAGGCCACCACCAAATCTGCTGGCCTCAGACCTGTTAATGCTTGCTAGATCCAAAAATAGCTGACTTGTGCACCACAATCTCTCATCCCACTTAATTCAGTTATAAATTAACTCACCATCTTAGAAAGTCCATTTTGGGTCCAAGATAAAGCTCTCTGTAGAACATGTATGCCCAAAGAGCACAGGCCACACCCGCAGACGGAGACCACCAGGGACCTGAGATTGTTATGGCCATATGAACACAGTTAATGTCCAGCTGAGGCACTGAAGGAGAAGGGACAGAGGAAGTCTCATTGATCCTTTCTTTCTGATCAATCATGATAGACTAATCAGACCTCGTGGCCTGGCAGTAGGCCAGTTTCTTCAGAGCTTCTTTCACCTCTCGGTTCCTTAGGCAGTAAATAAAAGGGTTGAGGGCAGGGGTGACTATGGCATAGAAGATGGAGATGATTTTGTTCATGTTGAAGGCGTGGATGGCTCGGGGCCGGGCATACATGAAAATTGTGGCCGAATAGAAGATGGTGACCACCACCAGGTGAGACGCGCAGGTGGAGAAGGCCTTCTGCTTTCCTGTGGGCATGCGCAAAACAGTGGCCAGGATGCACCCATAGGACAAGACGGTGATGGAGAGTGGGAAGAGGAAGATGACCAGAGCCAGGACGAAGTCCACCAGCTCCGCTATGGACATGTCCGTGCAGGAGAGGTTCAGTACTGGAGAGATGTCACAGAAGAAATGATTGATGACGTTGGGGCCACAGAAGCTGAGGCGGGAAATGAAGTAGATCTTTGCCAAAGAGATGCCAAAGCCGATGGCCCAGGATCCGAGAGCCAGCCGGAAGCAGAGCCCATGGCTCATGATGGTGGGGTAGTGGAGTGGGCGGCAGATGGCCACGTAGCGGTCGTAGGCCATGGCTGCCAGCAGAACGCATTCTGTGCACATGAGTGCGATGAAGAAGTAAAGCTGTATCATACAGTGAGTGAAGGAGATGCTGTTGCTCATGGACCAAAAACTAAACAGCAACTTGGGCACAGTCACGGAGATGTACCAGGTCTCCAGGAAAGACAGGTTGGCCAGGAAGAAGTACATAGGCTTATGCAGGGACCGGTTCTGCTGCACCAACAGAATAATGATCACATTTTCAGCCACTGTCAGAATGTAGGCCACGAGGAAAGTCAGGAACACCGCGGCACGCATGCTCAGGCTCCCAGGGAACCCCACCAGAATAAACTTGGTGACCCGTGTCTGGTTCTCCACCTGCATATTGAAGACACGGGGCTTCCCTCTCCTGGGGGAAAGAATCATTTGGCCAGAAGCCATGGTGTTAACAGTTTTCAGCCTTGCCTTCTCTATGATTAACAACGATTTATTAATAGCATGTTATAGAGTGGCTCATGAATTAGATACATTATGCATATAAATAATGTAATTTCTGCATGGCCTTTTAACATATATTCTTATATCCCTTCTAATGCTAAATGAACTGTGTCTTAGTAAATTAGTTAACACCTAACTTACCAAGTTCCTACTGATAGAGGGTAGGAATTACATTCAAATCTAGGTCAAAAATCATGCTCTATCTAGTAGCCTATACTCCTTCACAAACATCTCCAAAGTATACTATCCAACCTTCACAGTCCATGTTACTACCAGTTTGAAAGAGATATCCAGTCTTTCTGACCCACCCCCTTCTCAAAACCCTGGAAATTCTCCCCGACACCTCATTCACTATCTGCATCCTATTTTATTTTCTTACCACCAGTGCTGATGGAGAGTAGTGTCAGCATCTGTGAGGCCTTTGAGAAGGGAAGGGGGGAGAGTTGGGCTCTTTGGTCTTAAAGACCTCAACCGCATTCCAGTCCCAGGTCTGCCACCAATTTCCTACGTGACCTGGAAACCTTCTGACCCTCTTTGAGACCCAGTTTCCTCTTTTGTCAGTGTATAGATTAAGATGTATTCAGCTGATACTACTGTCGATCCAAATCCAAACGAGATAGTGCCAATCATATATAAGCCATAAATTACAGTAAGCATGGAAGGGGCTTTCACCCCATAGGAGGGCAGGAAAGAAGGTAAGTACAGGCCAACAACAAGGAGACAGGAACTGCTGCGAGCTAATCAGAGTGCAGAGCAAAAGTCACCTGAGCCTCTCTGTCAAGGAGCTGTAAGCTGTGGGAGTGAAGACAGGGGGATTTGGGCAGAGATTTTTTTTTTAAATAATCAAAGATGGAAAAGCATAAATAAATTTGAGATTTGTCTGAGTGTGTGTGTGTGTGTGTGTGTGTGTGTGTGTGTGTGTGTGCTGGGGTTTGAATCCAGGGGCATTCTACCTCTGAGCTACCCCCCCAGCCCTATTTTATTTTTTATTTGGAAACATGGTCATGCTTGCTAAGTGGCTGCTTGCTAAGTTGCTGAGGCTAGTCTCCAACTTGAGATCCTCCTGTCTCAGACTCCCAAATACTGGGATTACAAGCATGCACCACTGTGCCCAACTCTGAGATATTTCCCATAAAAGTTAAAAACCAGAGAATAATAATTGTAGTGTAATCTATCTGGAATGTTCTTCGAGTCTTTGAGGAGGTGACATTTGGGGAGAGAAGGATCCCAGGACTTAATTTTGGAGAGCTGAGGTGGAAAGCTCTGCTGAAATGAAGGTATTCTGCTATCCTGTGATAAAATGAGACCATACTGCTCTCCAGTGGAGCCAGAAAGAGGTGGGAGAGACAGGCAGGACCCGAACAGGCATAGTCCCACAGGTCTCAATAAGGGACTGAACTATGGTCTAAGTGAAATTGACAGCAAAGGATTAAAGCTGAGTGGGGCATCATGTGATGACTACACAGAGGCAGGAGTCAAGGTTGTGAGACTAGCCCAGAGATGGTTACAGTGAGCTTGACACTGTGATTTCAGAGAAATGGGTAGATTTAAGATGTATTTTGGAAGAATAGTCCTTAATAGCAACTGATGAACTAGATATGGAATGGGAGGAAGAGGGAGAAATCAAGGAGAAATCTCGGATATATGGATATTACATAGAAGTTTTGCCATTTATTAAGAAAAGAAAACGTGAGATTTTTACAGGCATTTTCCTCTTACAGCTAAAGAGAAGGCAATGGACCAGAGTTTGGTAGGGTTATGCTTTGAGTAGTTTTAATAACAATTTACTGAACACTTACTAGGTGTCAGGAAGTTTGCTAAGTACTTTTCATACAGTATCCCAATTTAATCCACAAGATAATGTTAATGAGAAATTATTGTCCTAATTTCCCAGAAGATGTTTTAGTTCAGACATATTAAGTAACATTTCCAAATCAGAAAGTGATAAAATTAAAACTATACTGAAGCCCACATCTCCCTGGCCCAAAAGGACAAGGGTATGTCTTCAACACAGAGATAAAGAAAGATTTTGGACCCAACAGCATTTTTTTTTCACATTTCAGTGTAAAATGTAACCTTTTAGAAAATGCTTCCTAATCCTACTAAAACTTCATTATAGTCAATCATTGAACTGAACTTGAGGAGGGAGGGCGATGGAGTGGGGCGGGAATTGAAGAAGGGTTAAACAAGAAATGTGTGCATGTATGCCTTTACCAGCTTGTACCTAACAAGGATGTATGATTACAGTGCACCAATTAAAAAAAAAAAACCACTTCATTATAGGAACAGGATATTTGAGATGAGCCATTTTTTTTCTTTAAAAAAGCAGTAAGACACACAAATTTATTCAAATGGACATACAAAAGAGAAATGAACATTGATAAATGTATCAGAGACAAAAAAAAATCCTTGAATAATTTCTAAAGTGTGTAAAAGAGTGAGAAGAGATATTCTAGGCAGATGAATCACAGTGAAAAAAAAAAAAAAAAAGCAGAGAGGTCTGAAACAGCCTGGCATATCCAGCTAAGTAGCTTATCCTCTCGGGGGCCTAATGGCTGTGTGTGTGGCCAGCTGTGAGTGAATGAATAGGAAAGGACAGAGGAGGAGAGAGATTTATCAGAGGTCAGGTCATGGAGACCTTAATAGCGAGGTGTCTAAGAGTCATCTTGTACTGTAGGCAAGAAGTAACCACTGGCTGTTTGTCAGCAGGTTGACAGTTAACTTTATTGCATCATGGATTTTGATGTGAGAAGATGGCTTTGGGTGAGACCAGATTGTTAAACCAGAGATCGCTAGAATTAGACATTTTTAAAAAGACTTAAAGACAAAAACACAAAGAAGAGAAAAAGCACTGCAGCTACTGATGTTTGTTAAAGATTAACAAAGATGAACAGATTTGAATATACCTGTTCACAGAAGTAACTTTGCACTTCCTAGAAGAAGAGAGAGAGAGAGAGAGAGAGAGAGAGAGAGAGAGAGAGAGAGAGAGAGAGAGAGAAAATATTCTAATTTCTCATCAACTGAATGAAGGGTGATGGGCACTAATTATGGCATACTAATAAGAGGCGTTATGGTATTACATGTATTATTTGCTGTAAAATCCATGATCCATGTATTATTTTCCTTTAAACTCTATATTAGTCATAATAGTTCTTTTTCCACTAGAGCATCCTCAAACAAGTTACCCTTCATAGCAGACTTTCCCACTGATCTAGAATCAAACATCCTAGCTTCTCTCTACTTTTGTGTCAGCTGCGTGTGCTTTCCCCTATTTTTGTCTGCATCCTGTACAAAGGCAAGATCCAAGTAATTCATAAGTGATGAGAACATAGCCCCATCCCTCCCCAGATGGAAGCAAAATTGTGAACCAGCATCACAAAAAAGTAGCCAGGAAGACATAGCAGTCTGCAGGACAGGGATGTGGAGAGACGGTAGAGATCTAAAGTCTGGGGTGAGACCATGGTGTGTTTATTTCCAACTCAACACCCAGGGACACCCCTCAGAAGTAGGAGGAATCATTTATTCACTGTGCAACCATCTACATGTGGCTTGCAAAAGATGAGACTATCACCCTGACTGGTAGCTGGGAGTTGAGAGTGGGTTGAAATTAGAGGCACGAAGCATTCAGAGTTAAATATTGCTGTGCCCTAGGAGCCCGAAGCAGGGTTACCTGCATGATTAGGATGCTCTGGGAGGGGACACTCACCTCGGCTCAGCAGCCTCGGATGGGATTGAACATGAAAAGAAATTCTTCACTGATTCTAAAATAAGAAGTAGAAAAAAATGATTCAGGTATTGAATAGAAGTGAGGAGCCCACTCCTCGAACCTAGGAGGGAATGGGCACAGATCACCCCACTGCTTTCAGGCTGGTAGCCAGGACTAGTAGAGAGGGCAGCCCTGGGCACTAAGATCACCTCTGAGCCCAAGGTGGCACCAGGATGGCCCTTCCAGCACCCTGGCGCCAGAGCATCCATCACCTTCCTGGGCAATGCTCACCAAGCTGTGACGATCTTTGGATTCTGAGGGCTTTATAGAGCGTCAAGGCTGTCAAACCTTTTGGCAGAGGCTTACCTCTGCCAAAACCCAAGAGGAAAGAACCTTGGCAATAGCAGTTCAAGTCTCTTGTGGGATCCAGGAGAATATTTTATTTTCCTACTGTGGTGGCTATCTTATTTATTTTACATAATATTAATTCCCCAGGGGGGAAATTATTTATGGCCACATACTTTGAAAAGAATGGCATTTTAATTTATTCTTTGTTGAAAGATGAAGAAGAAAAAAATGTACTCCATTTAAACCTATATTTACAGATTTTCAACTAATATTTGATCTTTGGCTTAGGTAAAACAGGATGACCTGGGGAGCCATACTCTACAGGAAATGTTGACAGATAAAGACTGGTACTGTTACTTGTAGATAAAGTTTAAAATAAAAGTTTTTGCTGTAAGTGCTTATGCCATGATTGAGTGCTAAGTAAATTTGTCATGAGGGGATCCTTGTCATTTTCTCAGCTGTCACCAAGGACCACTTAACTATTATTTCACATTCTGGTATAAATCTCTGATTTACGAAATATCACATCTCTGTAGCCTGCAGAACTGTCAAGTAGCTCTCATGCAAAGAAAAGATGTCAAATTCACTGTGGTGTCATGACATGGCAAATGGATACATTGAAAGCTAAGAATAATTTAGTCTAGAGTGCCACTCATGGTTGCAATAATTAGGCAGGTAGCCTTTAGTATAGCTTCTAATTGGGGTTAGATGGAATCTTGGTGTGCTTTTGATTTGCATCTCCCTGATTGCTAATGATATAAAAAAATTTCATGTACTTATTGGCCATCTGTATTTCTTCTTTTGTGAATGCCAATCTCAATAACAAGTATAAGAAGGGGAGAGTGTGGGGTAAGAGCTGCAGGGAAGCTCACCAAGTGCTACACGCATGCATGTTCTTCTCACTCGGAACTTCATTATGGTGTATAATTACAATGCACCAATAAGAGTATAATAATAGACATACCTGGGCTTTCCTGGAAGTCAGAGAGACTTAAAGCAGTAGAGATGTTCTTCTTGGTCGTAAGGAAGCAAACCACCACTTTGTGGGAGGAGTGAGCCATGTGGAATGGGCTTATGGTGGCCCCCTGGACCTCGGAGTGGTCCTCAGCCCACAAGCAAGATAATGGCTAATTCAGTCAACATAACCAAGGGAATGGATTCTTCCAGCAACTGGTGGGTTGGAAGAGGAGCCTGAGCCTTAGATAAGATTACAACTCTGACCCCTTAACTGAGCCTGTGAGACCCTGGGCTTGGAACCCAGCTATGCCACTACTGGACTCCTGATCTAGAGAAATTGGAAGACAACAAATTTGTGGTAATTTGTTATGTAGCAATAGAAAACTAACATGTTAGCTTAACACTTGGCTAAGGATCTTGTTTTGTTTGTTTACTGATTTTTTGTGATCTTTTCATTGTACTTAAAATTTAGCCATTTCATCAATACATCTGCAGTTTTTATTTTCACTTTTCTTTAATTTGCCGATACCTGGTGAGATCCTTTAATATAAGGAATATGTTTGCTCTTTATTTATGTGAAGTTTTCACTAATCATACTTGAAAACAGATTGAATTTTTTTTTTTTTTTGTGGTACTAGAGATGGAACCCAGGGGCATTCTTCCTCTGAGCTACACCTCCAGCCCTATTTTATTCTTTTTTATTTTGAAACAGGGTCTCACTGAGTTACGGATGGCCTCACTAAGTTGCTGAGGCTGGCTGTGAACCTGAGATTCTCCTGTCTCAGCCTCCCAAGTACTGGGATTACAAGCATGCACCACCACGCCCAGCTGGAAACAGATTTTTTTAATTCAGTATCTTCATCAGAAATAACAATTTTTGTATGCTGGGTTTTTTTTTTTTTTGTCTGTATTGATAGTTGTTACCTTCTTTTTTATTCTAAATAAAAGATTATCTTTTCTATATTGTTAATTTTGCTTTTTACTGATTTTAGTGTCTATTATATAATTTGAAAAATTTTAGTATTTCTCTTTTACCCTCTAATCTACTTAGCTCATTTTGGTCTCATTCTGTTGTCCTCTTAGCTCAGCTTGAGTTGATGGGTTTAAGTTTCTTGCAAAGTGCTACAGTCAAGTATTTATAGATCTTTCATTATTAATTCTTTCTCTTTCTAAATATCACAAGTTCTACTTCTTTAAAACCTGAATTGATATATTTAAATTTCTTGCAAATGCTATGGTCAAATATATATATCCTTCAACATTAATTCTTCACTTCTTTATTAATACTAGAAGCTCTACTTTCCGCGTGTGTGTGTGGTACTAGGGATTGAACACAGGGGCATTCTACCTCTGAGCTACATCCCTAGCCCTATTTTATTCTTTATTTTGAAACAGGGTCTCACTGAGTTACGGATTACCTCACTAAGTTGCTGAGGCTAGCTATGAACCTGAGATCCTCCTGTCTCAGCCTCCCAAGTACTGGAATTATAAGCTTGTGCCACCACATTCAGCTTCTGCTTTTCTTTTAAACAGAGCACATGAACACTAACAATTACATTTATCACCTTTAAATATGTACATGGCCAATTAACTATGATCTAGTCAGTCAATACAATTTAAGCATCAATTTTGTGTGTGACTTTTAAAAGTCTCTCTACTGGGAACAAATAGGTTCTTTCATTCTTTTTTAATGGCTAAAATGTGAATGTGTTGGCTGAAACTCAAGCCATGTCTTGAACCATGAGGAAGAAGACACATGCCTAGAATAGCAGACCAGAAACACAGGAAACACAATTTCTGTAACTGCAAGTTAGGCAGCCTTGCTTGACTTAGGTCTAGATTAATTTTCTGTATGTTTAAACCATTATTTCTTTAAATTTTCTGGCTTTCACAGTGTAACATAATTCTATTGGGAGAAATTCGGTAATAACCATTGCCTACCCTTATTGTTTATCTTCCAATCAATACTATATTAAATCAATACCATATTAAAGGTGGCTTTCAATGTCTTTCAGTCAATATCCTATTAGAGGTGACTTCCCAACCTATGGCAACTCCCTTCCAGGTGCAGTGCTATTTATGTGGTCATCATCAGACTTGTCTGATTAAGACTGAAACTGTCTATCTGATGATTCAGACCCACTTAATTTGTTCCATCATTTCCCAGGCTGACAAGTGAGGAAGGAAGATGTAATGTCTTGATGAAGGAAATGGTCTCTATGTGATTTTCTTCTGTGCTATTAAAGGTGTCCCACAAGAAGGATTCATTTCTCATCTGGCCTTTTGTTGAGTCTAGCTGTTTTGGCAGTACTACAAAGATGCAAGGTGGAACACTTACACGAATTTCTGGTCACAGAGGTAGGGAAGTGTGAGTCTTGTTTCCCCATTATGTGAGTTGGTTTTCTCCTCAGAAAGTGCTTTCCTGACACTGTTACAATACTGATTAGAGAAAGAAAACTCTTCTCATCTGAAAAGTATTGGTTCGTATTTCTCTGTTCAGCAACTTCTACTGCTCTGGGTGCAAAGCAGTAAGAGCGAAATCTATTAGATTGATGCCTGTTTCATCATAGTCCACAGTTATTTTTACCTTTGCCCTCAACTGGCTTGAAAGGATTTTCTCCACATCTAAGTGAGCTGTACGGTGTCAGTCAACCAAATTAACAAAATAGGCAACTGCTTATCTCTTATCTCTTCCTTTGTGGCCTTAGAATACTAAAGAATTGTGGGGGGAAAATGATCCACAGTTCCACTGACTGCATTTTACCCATGGCCTGATCATACTTCCAGTCCTCTTCTGTCTAAATTAGGGAAAATCAATGAATTTTCTATTATTCTTTCTACCTATTTTGTCACAATACTACTTCTATTTTAGGAAGAATTTGGGGTCTGCCTTGAGGTTGTCTTTTATTTTGGCATTATTTGACAATTCTGGCATGAAGTCTTCAAAATTTGTGGTTAGAAATATTCTCCAGTTCCAGTATCAGTGAATTTTTTTTGTTATTTTTGCTTTTCTTTGGATATGTTAGTCGTTTCTTGAGATAAGCTTGGAAGACTGCCTAAGAACCTCTTCTTAAAACACCTTTTCTCCCTAAAATTAAAGTTTTTTTACATGCAATTCTTTTCCAAGATCTGAATGGTTACCAAAATTGTGATTGTATCATCAGAAACAAGTCTAATGAGAAGCAAAAAAGAGAAAACTTCTAAGGAAATCAACATAGTCAATACTTACCTATTTTCAACCAATCACAGATATGAGAAAATAATTATAATGATTATGATTTTGTGACCTTGACTGGACATAAAGAATAAACATGGACTTGCAAAAATAACAGAAGAAGTGGGATGTGGTGGCATATACCTGTAATCCCAGTACTCGAGAAGCTGGGAAAGGAGAATCACAGGTTTGAGGACAGCCTCAGCAACATAGCAATACTTCCAGCAACCTCGTGAGACCATTTCAAAACAAAAAAATTAAAAAGAGCTGGAGATTTAGTTCAGAGATAGAAGGCCCCTAGATTCAATCTCCAGTACCACAAAAGATAAATAAATGAATGAATAAATAAATAAATATTCAAGATAAATAAATATTAAAGAAAATTATGACAAGATACTAATAACAAAATGAAGAATTTGAATAGTAGTGTATTTGAAGTAAAGTAACGGGAACAGACTAGAACTACTAACTACCTTTCTAGAAGAAAGTCAAATCTTAATGGGCATGAGGCAAAAAGTTTAATTTATCTTTCATTGAAGGAAATGACTTTCCTATAATGAAGGAAAGAAAAAACAAGACAAGAAAATTATTTATACACATACACCCACGCTATGGTGAATTATTTGCATTCTTCCAGGTCCTGAATTTCATCCCAGGATTCTGGAAGAACAATTACATGCTATTTCACAGTCCCTCTTCACCATCTATTAAGAACCATAGAAAATAGAACCTGTATAATAAATATCAAGACAAAATGTAGTTTCCCCCCTTAAATTGTCAAAATTAGGAGATGAATCTGAAAACAGAAACTTACCAACATGGCAAAATTTGAAAACGAATTATTAGCACTGTTTGTGAACATTAAGAACATATTGCCAGTACTCACTGAAAACCAAATGAAGTTCACTAATCTCATACTAACTTAATATCCTATATTGACAGGTTGGCATGTTGACACTAAAAGGATTTGTGGAGGAGCAATAAAATTTACATGCCATTTTGGTTAGGATTGTAGACCGATTCAAACTCAGAAACTATGTGGGGTTAAAGAGCTGTAGTTCAGGAAAACATAGAGTCAGACAATTCTAAATCAGTGCTCTGAAGACACTGAGACTGGACATGACTTTGAAGAGAAAGAGAAACCGAGGTCAAAGGATATCCACTGGCCTAAGTAGATATTTGATTTAAAAATACACTTAAAATCATATACAAAGTCTGTTCAATAAAGGTTATCAATTAAAGTGGAGATAGCTTTGCAGTGATATATAATTGACACGTGCCATTTGATATTCCTTTTTATGTTTATTATATCTATAAAACAGGAATATTAAGTAAATTAATGTAATAAATTGGAGAGTTAAGATTCAAAATAATCTTGACAGATTGATACAATGAGTAGCAAAGCTAAATATAGAAGAGACAACATTTAATGATTGTGAAGACTTTGTAAAGAGTGTATAATAAACAGGTTTTGAGAAATTAATTAGACAAAATATTAAGTGGTGAAATTTTTTGGAAATAAATAATAGTGATAGTTGTACAACATTGCAGATACAAATAACACACTGAATCACACACTTAAAATAATTAAAATGACTTTTTTCCATAAAATTTTTTTTTATTATAATAATTCGTGCTTTGTATTTATACATTTTTGTTAGGTACAAATTGATAAAATTTTTAAAATCTGTTTTCTTTTGCCATAAGGAAAGATGTCTCCTTCCTATTCTACAAGGTAAAAGTAGTCCTGGTCAATAGAATCTCAATGGCTCTCTGTCTCTCCCTCTCTCTTTCTCTGTATATACATATATATTTGCATATATATGTATTTGTGTATTTATATATATACAATTACATATTTGTGTATATATATGTATTTTGTATTTATATATATGCAAATATGTATTTGGAGTGTTTGCAAACACAGACACACTGTACTAAGCCCTCAGACACAATAGTAAACAGGAGGTAGTTCTTGGCTCCATGGAGTTTACAGTGATTCTTTGGGAGAAAGACATTAAACACTTTACCTCCAGGGGTCAGCAGCTGGGCACTGTGGAGCACACCTGTAATCCCAGTACCCAGGAGACTAAGACAGGAGGATCACCGGTTTGAGACCAGCATCAGCAACTTAGTGAGACCCTGTTTCAAAATAAAAAGGGCTCGGAAGTAGAACCCCTGAGTTCAATTCCCAACACCTAAATGAATAAATAAGGAAATGAATCTTAGTAAGAGCTTGGAGTTATGAGTAAAGCAGACCCCCAAACCAGTTTTGAAGTTAACAACCCAAATGTAGTAAGTAAATCAGCTTCTACAGTCCTCTTATTCCTCATCTATGAAGTGGGGGAGCAATGTCTACCATATTGATTTGCAAATATTAAGCAAAAAATTGGGTATATTGCTGAAATGCAGAGCCTGGTACCTAGTACTGCCACTGCTTCCATGAATAGTAGCAGTATTCATGGGTAGAGATTTGACAGGAACATTCCTGGGGAGTGTTATTGAAGCCAAGACAAGCTGTTAAACAATTTTGCAAGGTGAACAGAGGGAAGTGTGATGAGACGATGCCGTGGAGGGAGACATTATAAAATATTCAAGGAAATGAAAGAAGTCCAACATGCCTAGGAGATACAGTATGATTGACAGGTACAAGAAGAGTGTGCAGAGTTGAGCAGGGAACAGAACATGCAGGAGACTTAGATCGTGACAAGAATTAAGGATCGTATGCCAGTGGCAATGGGACTCCATTCAAATTTTTTAAGCAGGAAGTAAAAGTATATTCTGATTTTTCACTTGAAAAATAAATGCATTCTAGCAAAACTATGGTAAAAAAATGAAGATGAGAAAGTGTGGATGTCAAAAAATAAGTGAGGATATTATGGCAGTAATTAATGTAAGGGTCATGGAGAATTAGACAGTGGTGCTTGCAGTGGGGAAAGAGAAAATTAAATAAATGCAAGAAAAGGTACAAGAAGTCAAGAATACCTCATTACTATTGGGCTGAGAAACAAGAGTGAAGAAGAAAAATGATCAAGAATGCCTGTCAATTGTCAGTCAAGAACAACTTAGTGAATGGTGATATATTCATCAAATGGCAAGGTTTTAATAGGTAAATAAAGGGAGTTAATTTTGGACATGTTGAACTTGTGGGACCTATAAGACATACGTACGTATGGGATGAAAATATAAACTTGTATATCATCAACATATGGGCTGTAATTGAAGATAAGTAAATTTTACAAAGAAATAGATTTTACCGTAAGAAAGAAAAATCAAACTGAATTCTCAATGTCTTACTACCGAATGTACTGATGGAAGAAATGAACAGCCATTGTCAGGGATGTAGTAAATCAGTTTCCCAGGGGAGGCTAAGCTGTATCAAAATTTACCATGCTCCAAATTTTATCTTCCTGTTAATGGTAAAATAAAGTGATAGAGCTGAAAAAAAAAAAAAAAGAAAAAAGCATTTGATCTGTCTATACGTTATTGCACAATTGAGAAAACTATGAGGACTCAGAATGATTTTTGAGTTTTCAAAATTCATGCTTCCAAGTGTTAATTCTTTC
Organism: Graphiurus murinus; assembly: GCA_004027655.1. Lineage (NCBI taxonomy): Eukaryota > Metazoa > Chordata > Mammalia > Rodentia > Gliridae > Graphiurus > Graphiurus murinus. Next base: position 167,232 of record PVLC010000429.1, on the reverse strand, counting down.
TTCCTGGTACAGAGAATTTTTAACTTTTGTGGGGGTTTTTGGTCATTTTACTGTCAATTATATTTAAATGGATTTTTAAAAATTCATTACTAACAGCCCTTACTGTATATCATTATAGTGCCTTACATAATTTCTCAATGAATATTTATATAGTATCATATAAAATAAACTTTTAACTAAGAAAATAGAAAATCTAGCCGGGCGTGGTGGCGCACGCTTGTAATCCCAGCATTTGGGAGGCTGAGACCGGAGGATCCGGGTTCGAGACCAGCCTCAGCTACCCTGGGAAACTGATTTACTACATCCCTGACAATGGCTGTTCATTTCTTCCATCAGTACATTCGGTAGTAAGACATTGAAAAATATGTTCCCTCCAAAGATTATGGCCTAAAGTGCAATATGGTATTACAACAAAGTCATGAATGTACCAACAAATTCATATTAAAAATTTTAACAAATTTAACATATTTTTCATACTAGCTGTATTTCTATAGGATACAAATGTTGAAGAATAGAAACTTTTTTAAGAATAAATGAGAAAACGTGACAATTATCCCATGAAGGTATTAAGCATTAAGAGAAGACATAGGCTAGACTTGGTGGTACAGACCTGTAATCCCAGGTACTTGAGTGGCTGAGGCAGGAGGACTGCAAATTCAAAGTCAGCCTAGGCAATTTAGTGAAATCCTATCTCAAAATAAAATTTTTTAAAAAGGCTATAAATGTAACTCAGTAGTAAAGAAATTGCCTAGCATACATGAGGCCTGGGGTTCAATCCCCAGTATTATAAAGAAAAAAAGAAGGAGAAGGAGAAGGAGAAAGAAGAGGAGGAGGAGGAGGAGGAGGAGAAGGAGGAGGA
>PVLC010000429.1:44013-166273 GCA_004027655.1 Graphiurus murinus | reverse complement strand
CTTCACTTCTTCACCCCAGACAAATACATCCCCCACACGTACACACATACACAAATACACATATACAAATCAATTTTATGGAAAAATAAATCAGTACACATTCTTTTGGATAATGTAATTTTTCTCAGAAATTTACTGACAATGACTATCCATGGCTAATTGAAAGGTGAACTAAGTTTGCTTCTTCTTGGAAGCGACTTTCAGAAATTACAGGTGCAATCATTTTGAACGTTTTGAGACATCTGCTGGGGTCTAACCATTCCTGTCAAAGAAGAGAATTTTATACTCATTGTGAATAAACTGTGTAAAATATATGATATGCTTGTTTTATTTTCATAACTGTACTTCTAAATGTGTTTGTAAAAATGAACCAGGCTATCCAAATTTTATAATTAATACATTGTCGTTTTTGAGACTATAAAAAGTACGTATTAACAATAGGATCTCCGTAGGTTCCTGAGGGACTCACTATGTTGCTAAGGCTGGCCTCGAACTTTCAATCTTCCAGTCTTAGCCTCCAAAGTACTGGGATTATAGGCGTGTGACACCACACCTGGCAAGGAATACTTTTTTGAACACAGGGATCTGACCATCACAGTCTTCTTTGGTATAAATGTGGTATAAATGCTCTGTCTAATCTGATCTCCTGTTTGATTTTTTTTTTTTTTCACTACTGGAGATTGAACCCAGGGACATTCTACCTCTGAGCTATACCCCCAGTCCTTTTTTTTATTCTTTATTTTGAAACAGGGTCTCACTAAATTACAGAGGGCCTCACTAACTAGCTGAGGCTGGCCACAAACCTGTGAGCCTCCTGTCTCAGCCAAGTACAGGAATCACAGGCAGGTGCCACCACACCAGGCCCTCCTGTTTGATTTCAATCATGTATAAGAAGAAGCCCTTAGAATCTTAATCCATTATCTGAAATTCTCTAGGATTTTCCGGAGCGCAGCCATAACTTCCTTATTTCTCAAGCTGTAGATCAAGGGGTTCAACGCAGGTGCCACCACGGCGTAGAACAGGGCCACCATCTTCTCCTTCTCCTCTGAGGAGGCAGAACGGGGCCCCAGGTAAGTGAAGATGGTGGCCCCGAAGCACATGCAAACCACCGCGAGGTGGGACGCGCAGGTCCCAAAGGCTTTGCGACGGCCTTGCGTAGAACGAATGCGCAGAATGGCAGCCACTATGCGGATGTAGGAGAAGAGAACCAGCGAACAGGGAAGCATGATCACCAAGAATCCTGAGATGGTCACCATGATCTTGTTGAAGGAGATGTCCACACAGGCCAGCCGGAGCACCGCCAGGGTCTCGCAGGCAAAGTGATTAATAGCGTCATGGCACAGAGGAAGCCGGAAGGTGATGATTGTTTCCATCAGTGAATTGGAGAAACCAGCCACCAAGCAACCTGCGGCCAGCCCCAAGCACAGCCCTTCATGCATGATGACGGTGTAGTGCAGCGGGTAGCACACGGCCACGTAGCGGTCATAGGCCATGGCCCCCAGCAGGAAGAACTCAGAACCACCCAATGCCAGGGACACGCAGAGCTGCAACACGCAGCTGTGGAATGGGATGTGCTTGTGGGCTGAGAGCAAATGGACCAGCATTTGTGGGGCAACACTATTTCCATAACAAAGATCCACGAAGGACAGGACACTAAGGAAGAAGTACATGGGCGTATGCAGCCTGCTGTCCAGTCTGATCAGGAGAATGATGAGGGAATTCCCCACAAAAGTCACCAAGTACATGGCCAGGATCAGAATAAAGAGGAAAATCTGAGTGCCCCAGTCATTGGACAGCCCTAGCAGGATGAATTCGCTCATCCATGTCTGGTTGTTAATTTCCCGGCCCATGAGCTTCAGGATTGGAAGGGTGGTTTGCAGACCATACTGAGAGCCTGCCCTTCTGAACTTAGAGCTTTTCCAAACTCCCTTTGAATACACCTGTGATGAGAGCATAGTGGAACCCAGCTGTGCACCTACAAATCAAGGAGAAGTTAGAATTACTAATCAATTAAATCAAATTAAATTAAATCAAGGTAGATTACTGGCATTTAGTTTATTGGGGCATAATTTCATTTCCACAAGATGTGCTCTTAAATAGGGAAAGGGAATTAATCTTGAACATAAAATACTATTAGATTTAGTGGTAGAGTAGGGGATAATTCCCTCCTTTGTTGAAAGAAAGCTTTGGGTCCACTTGAATGCTGTTTTTGTGAATTCTAAATGATGTCCAGTGCCGGTTAACCTCTTTTTGTTTACTGGGTTTCCCCTGAGAGAGCTCAGGCACAGAGAGATCATCCTGCCACAATGGATATTCATGAGACCCTGAATATTTTTCAAGTAATTGTTTACATCCCATTACCAAACAATTTTAAGGTTTTTTTCTTAATGCATCTTGACCTTTTAACTTTTCGAGTGTCAAGTAGAAAGCTTCTGTCTCGCTTGCCTCATAAGTGACCCACTTGGTCCAGACCCACTCAAAACTACCAACTTCAAGGATCAGGTATTGTATGAAGAGAAGGATTTAATACTGTGTTAAATAAGGTCCAAAATGCAAAGGAATTTATTAATTACGGAGCTTTCAGAAACTGAGTGTAAACAACTTTTGATTTTCCCAAGGAAAATAAATGTTATTTTCCAAAGTGACAAGTATGAAAAGCAAAAAATTAATAATAATTAGGTGTCATGAAGAAAAAGGGAAACCAAAAGAAAGGCAATGAAATAAAAAGAGTGCAACAAAGATGTTAAGGCATTAAAATTAAACTACAGGGGAATGGAATCTGTGACAATGGAAGGAAACAAAATTCAAAGAAACATTTATGGATGCTACTTAACTGACAATCAGTTTGTTCATTGTTGAAATTGTCTAATATTTTTATATGCTAGAACTTCTAATATTTAATTAGCATTTTATTCAGCCTGTTAATCAGCTCTTCATCACCGGGATTGTAATACCTGACAAGAACTTAGAGAAGGAAAGATTTGTTTTGACTTACAGTTTCAGTCCATGACCAACTGGCTCCATTGCTCTGGGCCAGAAGTGAGGCAGAACTTCATGGTGGAAGGGCATGGTGGGGAAATGTTGCTCAACTCATGGCAGCTGGAAAGCAAGGGGAGGGAAGAAAGAAAATAACCCTTCCCAGGGCACCTCCTCCCCCAGCGACCTACTTCCTCAAACTCGGTCCCACCTCCCAGCAATCCGTTCAACTATGGAAAGATGGGTTAATCTGCTGATGAGGTCAGAATCCTCATGACCCAAATATTGCCTAAAAGCCCCGTGTTTTGTGTAGAGACTTTGGGAGGACATTCCAAATTAAAACCTAGCACTCAGTCTCAAAGCACCACATTTAGTCCTTTGCAGTAACCGTTATCTAGAAGTTGAATTTATCATAGTAGAAACCCTGCTCAAAAGAGTTGCCAGGGAGACCAATGAATTCTCAGAAACCTTGAACATTGAGAGCTTCATTATGTTGCCATACACACAAATTGTTTTTATTCACTTATTTTACTGAAAAATCCAAATTCCCAATCAAAAGACGGATGATTCAAAAACATGCTAGGCACGGTGGTATGCATCTGTAATCCCAGCACTTGGGAAGCATGGACAAAAGGACCACAGGTTCTAGGAAAGCCTCAGCAAGTTAGTGAGACCCTGTTTCAAAATAAAAACTAAAAAGGGCTTGGGGGTATAGCTGAGAGTTAGAATGCCCTCTGAGTTCAATATCCAGTACCACACAGTATACACACATACACATACACACACACACACACACACACACACACACACACACACACAAAACAAACAAACAAACAAAAAACCCCCCAAAACAAAAAAAAACTTAGCTAAGGTGCACATTAATGGCATTATTGATTTATTTTAACACAAGCTTAATTTCTGTTCTTAGCCACTATAATCTGTTTTGTATAGGACAACAAATCTTCAAAGTCATCCCTGAATTGTCAAGGCACAATCAAGATGTTCACAAACACATATCTCTTTTCTCAGAACTTTTAGGTCATTATTATTTTTTTTTCTGGTGGTACTGGGGATTGAACCTAGGGGCATTCTACCTCTGAGATCCACCGCCACCCCTATCTTTTATTCTTTATTTTGAAACAGGGTCTCACTAAGTTGCAGAGGGCCTCGATAAGTAGCTGAGGCTGGCTGCAAACCTGCATTTTTGAGACAAAATAGGTAGGAGATAAAGGAAGACCAAGTAAAGTACACAGGGAGTGCAAAGGACAAGGAGAAGGTAGCAGAGGTGAGTCAGAGAATAAGCTGGGAGCCCTGGGTCGACCTGCCTCTGCAGACTCTCTGCTCAGCTCCTGTCTAGCCCTTTGTCATGAGTGCATGACCGTCTCATTTTTTCTTCTTTCCCCAGAATACATAGAGAATGAGCATCCAGTACTCTGTCTCATTGATTATCAGAGCCAAATTTTTACTTCAAGTGCAAATACCTGTATTTAATGTTACAGCAGCAGATTTGTGTCTTTAGAGCTTTTTTCCAAGCAGCTCAAATATTTTATTTTCATTTTAATAGACTTTCTCCATTGGGTTGGTGATATATGGGAAAGTAGGTATTCCCCTAAAATTGGTGAGCAGTTCTTTAAGGTAGCATAAAATCAAGACAGTGACATAAATTAACTGTCTCCCAGAAGTTGAAGCACACAGTTATGTAGTAATAATAAATATAAAAGTGGAAATTTGGTATAGAGAAAACAGCTGGTCTCTGAGAGAGTCTCCTTTCCACTGGCATCAGCAAAGAAAAAGGCCCCTCAGCTCAGGCAGGCAGAGACCAAGGCTGCAGATCTGCGGCTGACTCATCAGAAGACTCAGGCCCATCACAGGCTGGGAACTCTTACATCACTTAAAAAGTTCTGGCTCCCTAATTAAATTAATAAGAACACAGTTTCTTTAGATAGATTTCCACTAGAGGATAATTATATAAAGCCACCTAAACCGTAGGCTTGAATAATGGAGGAGAGTGTGAATAACAGGAAACTGTCTTCATGATTTACATTGATAAATCGTGTTGGAGAAGCAAAAAAGGGATTGACTCACCTTTGGAGGTTGGAGAAAGTCATCTGTGTCTTTGAAGGGTGGTAAGACTAGGAAAGCTTGCAATTTGAAGACGGTGCAATTGGAACAGGTAACTTTCTCAAACTTCAGGAAGAAATTCTCAAGAGGCCAATTATGTTTAGTTTATTAGATTCTTTTATTTTCCTTCCTCCTCTCTTTGGTCACTTCTATACCTAACAACCTAGCCTACATTTCCACTCTGCAGATGGAAGTTTGGTTCCTTTGTCCCTGGAGCCCAGGAAGGATCTCACCAAACTTTAATGTCTCAAGGGAACTATGTCTGTACTTCAGTGATTCTGTTTTGTACGGTGAACACTTTTCTCCCACCTGCTGAGCAGCCAGATGTGATTAAATCTTTCCTCCTTAATCCAGTTCACTCATCTCCACATCTCCTTGAGCTCCTGGTCCAGGCAACTCAGAAGACCACCGGGATGCTCTGTGTGCATAATTTGATGTGGGCAGGACAGGGGGATGCTTTCATTGCAGGTTGTTTTAGTTGGCCTTTCTGTGGCTGTGACCAAAATACTTGACAAGCATAAGTTAGAGGAGGAAAGGTTTATTTGGCTCAGTTTTAGAGGTTCAGTCCATATTCAACTCCATGGCAGAAACCGCATTGCAGAGCTCATAGCAGAGAAAAATTGCTTTCAGTGATGGTGGCCACAATTGAGAGAAAGAGAAAGAGAAAGAGAAAGAGAAAGAGAGAGAGAGAGAGAGAGAGAGAGAGAGAGAGAGAGAGAGAGAGAGAAGCAGACAGACAGACAAACAGACACACTAAGGGCATATCCAGACTATGGCCCTGGTGACCCACCTCCTCCAGTCCTACCTCGCCTCTGAACCTTCCTGTGCTGTGGATTATGCTTTCAACACATGAATTTTTTTTGGTGGGGGGGGGGATTCTAAACCCAAAACATAACACAATTCCTAGTGAAATGTTGCCTACTCTTGGACTGCTTTTTGTGTTTGGAGACCAAACATCTCTATCACCACATCCCACGACTTTCTTGGTACATTTGTCTTTCCCTTTCTTTTAAGGAAGACAGACTTTGTCCTGGTTTATAACTTAAAAATGTTAGTTCTCTGAACTCATAATGAAAGTACGATAATCTTGTGTAGAAAAACAAATCTAGTGAGGATGGTAAGGCTTGTGCAGTGAAACCTGCAGAATTACAATGTATGTCTCTTCCCCCTTCCCCAAAAATGAGAGTAGAGACTCCCATGGGTGTGCACTGCTTACATGACAGCAAATGGCTGCTCTCGTCCTTTGCTCAGCTACCTGGCATTGTGCTAAGAAATCTGACTTCTCATTTCTTTTCCCTTTTTTGTGCTGACCCTGATGACAATGGCATCCTCTCCTTGCTCAGAGTCTGAGGACCACTTTCTAAGAACAATACAGTGTGTTTAGAAAATATATTTGCATGATTTTTGACACTGCAGAGAGAAACACAATAGAGCCTGGGCCAGCCCAGGACCTTAAAAAGAAAAGGAAGAAGAGGAGAAGCAAGAAAGGAGAGATGAAAGGAGAAAAAATGTTTTCTAGCTTCCAAAATATTGCTGGCACCTCCCATAAAACACTTCTTTTTATTCCTTACTGTTCTTTCTACTTTGCAGATTTTTTACCTCACTTATTATCTATTCTTTTACCACTATTTATGTGAATGACAAACTCATTTGTAAAACGTACTTCCTCGCCTTTTAGATTTTAGGAATTAATTTTTCTTTGTGGTGTATAACAGAAAAAATACATTCTTTTTCCCATTAGTATAGCCATTTGTCTCCACATGATTTATTTAGTAGTATATATTTTCCTAAACTTATTTGAAATTAGAAATTTATGACATACCAGACTTTCATGTACAGAAGTTGGTCTTATTTGGGACTATGTCTCTACTAGCTGAGTCATCTGCTAATCTCAATCCACAATCAGGTACAGTAGTCATTCCAGAAGCAACAAGAATGTGGCTAGACAAGTTGAGGACAGGCCCACTAACTCCTAAATACTGTATTAGTTAAGACAGTCCTATAGTGTATTTTTAAAAATAGTCTATCATGGTAAAATGTGATTTATCCTCAGGGATGCAAAGGTAGTTTATCGTCAGAAAATTGATTGCTGTAATTACATTAATAGTCTGTGCATTGAAGTAGAACTGCAGATTTTGCAGCCATTCTGCAAAGCATTATCTATGGTCTAGCAACTTGACTCCTATGTACAAAGAACCTATACCCCAAAGAAATTTCACACAAGGCTTTAAGTGGGTAATCTCATGATGCTGAGGAATTGCTTGCCACTACTAAGAATAATAGCTAGAATATTATAAACATCGTGGAGTAGCAATGAACGGTAGAAGTTGCAGACTAACAATATGTATGGATTTTCAAAATTAAATGTTGAGTGGAAAAAAACAAATAGAATGAAGCAGTAAATATAATAATTTCTATATACTGTTCTTACACACACACACACACACACACACACACACACACATGCACCTTATTAACATCAAATACATTAGAATAGTTGTCCAAAAGGCAAGGAACAAACAGGAGTAAAGATGAGATAAAAAATTAATTTAAAAAATAATGAGGCATCAAGAAAATGCAAATTAAATTACATGGAGATTCCATCTCATTTCAGTTAGAATATAAATCATTAAGAACACAAATAATAAATGCTGATGAGGATGTGGGGGAAAGGGAATCTTATGCAATGTTGGTGGAATTATAACTAGTACAACCACTCTGGAGATCAGTATGGAAGTTCCTTAAAAGACTAGGAATGGAACCACCTTATGACCCAGCTATATTACTCCTTATTATTTCTCTAAAAACATTTTAAAGTCAGCATGCTATAGTGATACATGCCTACTCATGTGTATAGCAGCACAATTCACAATAACCAAGTTATATAACCAATGTAGCTGTCCATCAACAGAATGAGTACAAAAGTGTGGTATAAACACACAATGTGATTTCATCAGCCATAAAGAACAAAATTATGTTATTTTCAGGAAAATGGAACTAGAGAATATTATGCTAAGTGAGAATATTATGCAACCTCAGAAATTAAGTGGTCTACGTTTTCTCTCAGATGTGGAAACCAGAGAGAAATTGGGAAGCAAAAGCAACTTCAGATAAATGAGAAGAGATACCAGTAGAATAAGGGAAAGGGGCTTGAAGGAGACTTGATGAAGGAAACAATTCATATAATGCTATGTACGTAAGTGAAGTTATCAATAGCAATCTCAGTGATAGATACGGGGAGAAGGAGGGGGCCAGGTGGGTTCTGGAGGGAAGCACACTGACTGCTGTGTGCATGTATGCTTTCATCACTCTGAACTTCATTATGATATATAATTACAGTGCACGAATAAAAATTTATTAAAAAGAACCAGAAGCTGCTAAAAGAAAGAAAAAGGAACTTCATGAAAATGAGGAGAGAGATCAGTAGAGTTTGGAAGGGTATTAAGAGAGTGAGAAAGAGAAGGAAAGGGAATTACTCAGAAAGAAACAGATCAGATTATGTCATATGCATGTATGCATGTGTCACTATGAATTCCACTATTATGCATAATTATAATGCAGCAATAAAAACGTTTTGAAAAAGGAAACATTAATGAGAGCCTGTGCAAGTGATAATGTTCCATGTGCTGAGGGGATTTTTTTAAATCTTATTTTCCAATATCCTAATTTCGAACATATATTGTCTTTATACATCTCATAAAAGACAACCAATATAGTAAAGTATATGTCAATCAATAAATGATTTAATGAGCAGGAATTTAGTAGCATTGGGAAGCATATAATAAAATCCACACCCTTCCTCTCTAGGAGTATAGTGTAGTTTGTGGCTAGAAGCAGATTCTACTTTAACAATTGAAAGGCCCTTTTGTATATTTTTGCTTTTACCACGTTTAAGAGGGTGATAATAATGTTAATGTGGAGAGGCGAGCTACCGAACCATGATCCACCATATTAGAAAACCTTAGGAGAAAAAAAAAAAACGTATCCAGCATTTCGTTTTTGTCTAGATGGTCTTTCTTCGGATTAATGGCGGGAAAGCGAAATTCTTTAAAATTTTATCTTTTTTCACTGAATTTTCCCAGCACTTTGTGTAAGGCACCAATCACATCCTTGTTCCTTAAGCTGTAGATTAAGGGATTGAGCATCGGGGTGACTACAGCATAGAAGAGGGCAACCATCTTCTCCTGTTCTGCTGAGGAGCCGCCCACAGGTCTCATGTAGGTGAAGATCGCTGTCCCAAAGCACAGGGACACCACAGCCAGGTGGGAGGCACAGGTCCCAAAGGCTTTGCGACGTCCCTGGGAAGAGCGAATGCGTAGAATAGCAATAACTATATGAGCATAGGAGAACAGGACCAGAAAGCAGGGAAGCATGATCACCAGGAATCCTGAGATGGCCACCATGACCTTGTTGAAGGAGATGTCCACACAGGTCAGCCTCAGCACAGCCAACATCTCGCAGGCAAAGTGATTAATGACATTCCGACACAAGGGTAACTGGAAGATGATAATCGTCTGCATCAATGAATTCGTGAGACCAGCCACCAAGCAACCAGATGCCAGCCTCAGGCACAGCCCTCTGTGCATGATAACCATGTAGTGCAGGGGGTGGCACACGGCCACGTAGCGGTCATAGGCCATGGCCCCCAGCAGGAAGAACTCCGTGCTACCCATTGCTAGGGAAATGTACATCTGGATCACACAGCTGGGAAATGGGATGGACTTCCAGGCTGACAGGAAGTGAACCAGCATCTGTGGGACAGTGCTGTTGGTGTAGCAGATGTCCACGAACGACAGGACACTGAGGAAGAAGTACATGGGCGTATGGAGCCTGCAGTCCAGCCCAATCAGGAGGAGGATGAGGCAGTTCCCCAGCACGGTCACCAGATACATGGCCAGGAACAGGACAAACAGGGAGAGTTCAGTCTCCCAGTCACTGGAAAGCCCCAGCAGGATGAACTCGCTCACCCACGTCTGGTTTCCTCTGCCCATCTGCTTCCAAGAACCAAACCCAAGTTATAAATTAGAATATAGCCAAACAAAAACTCTTCTTGTTTCTTTCCTTCGTTGGGGACGATTTTATTTAAATGCATTTGAGTTAGAAAAAATAACTGTAGAATTTTATTCTCTTCTTTATAGCCAATGCCTAACCATATAGTTGTTCATTTCTTTGTTGGATGCCAGTTTTATCCTACTTATTGACCTGGAATGCATTCTGAAAACCCCAGCAGTGAGGAACACTTTTTTTTTTTTTTTTTTTTTTGCGGTACTGGGGATTGAACTCAGGGGCATCCTACCTCCGAGCTATACCCCCAGCCCTATTTTTTATACTTTTATTTTGAAACCGGGTCTCACTAAGTTGCGGAGTGCCTCACTAGGTAGCTGAGGCTGGCTGCGAACCCGGATCCTCCGGTCTCAGCCTCCCGAATGCTGGGATTACAAGCGTGCGCCACCACGCCCGGCTGGAACACTTTTATAAAAGCTGTTTTACCTATGAATTCTCTAACTATAAAAATATGATGTTCAAGTGTCATAATTTTATGATCAAACTGTGGGATTTCAAATTAGAAAATAGCAAACTTAAATAGATTTTAACTGGAAAATGTTAAAAATTACATTTCTGTGTGTAAAACAAAAAATTAAAACCTAAGTGATCATGCTTAATTTTAAAACAGAGAACAAGAAGAAATAATACCCAATATTATGCTCTTGCTCCTTTAGAAGAGTGTCAGAGTAGCAGCAGGATATGCCTGTCAAGAAATAGAACAGTCATCAGTGCATTAACTGTCTTCTCTCACAAATGGTAAGAAGGTACATACTTGACATAAAATAGCCTATTAACTAAGAGACGGGGTATCTGATTTCACGTTCTCACTGATTTTAATTGTATATATCCTGAATCGTTATGGTCTGGAGAGTAGGCTGTAATGGAAAATAATTAAATGGAATTAACTTGTTGAAATGACCCTCATTACCTCTTTCTCTTAACCATCTTTCCTCTTATTCTCATCTCAAATAATGACTGCTTCACCCCCCTTTGGAAAACATTGTCTTCCCCCGTCTTTGTGCTGTTCTTCTTTGACTTTAACCAGTGGATAATACTCAAGTCTGCTGGATAGCATCCCCAAAGTTTGTAATCCTGATGATGAAACCGTATTTCTGAAATTTCAAGGACTCTGTTCATAAATACTTTTGGAACTCTTAATAATCTTGTGTTGGTACTATATTAAAATCACACAAAAGCCTCATGGACTGAACAAAACCTATGCTCAATTTCTCAAACACTCTTTCCCACTAGTTACTCTGCTTTTAGGAGGTAAACATGGAACTCATACATAGCTGTCCCAACCAAATAGATTATCTGCTTGCTATCTGTGATCAAACAGTACTACTGGACATACGATGAGAACCAGACTTGATATTGATTGTTTCCATGATAGAAAGGGCAGCTACCTTCAGATTGGCAGAGTTCTAGGACAAAAGTCCTTTCTTCCTCTGTGAAAAAATTAAGCTTGATAAACCATTCCTACCTTAGATGGCTTATGTAGATACTACTAGGGGAGGCAAAAAAGTGCTAAATGCTCCTTAATTCATTACAATTTACTCAAGAACTTCAAAGTTTAGCAAGTCACATTGTAATATTTATACATATATATATATATATATATATATATATATATATATATATATATATATATATATATATATATATATATATATATATATATAAAAGGAAATCTACAGCTGAACATGGTGGTGGACAACTGTAATCCTAGTACTTGGGAGCATGAGACAGGAGGATGGCAGGTTTGAGGACAACCTCAGCAATGTAGTGAGACTCTCAGCAACCTAGAAAGACCCTGTTTCAAATAAAAAAAAATAAAAAGGGCTGGTAGTGTAGCTCAGAGGTAGAATAGTCCTGGGTTCAATCTTAAGGAAAAAAAGGGGAAACTATTTTTTTCTTCCTAAAGAAAAAAGCAGCTTAAATATGAGTGCATCAATGGTAAACAGTAAACACTGCAAATACAAAAGAGAGAGGCAAGTCACTTCAGTACCAGGATCCAGTAATGGAACTTGACCACAAAGCCAATAGCTACTAGTTTAGTTCTGAGAAATTAATGATGCGGTCTCTAGATCTGCTATTACATAGGAAACAACTCATGTAAAGGAATTTTGTCAGCAGAGGACTGAAAATAATAGTGCAGTGATAACTAAATATGATGATTACTTAATGCACATCAAGTGCCAAACGAGACTTTGTTGAAAATTCTGACCTTAGTGGGGACTTCAGAAAGAAAATGTGGACCTTGATCCTTAGCCAGCAATTTCCCTTAAAGTCTCAAGATATTATCAATTAGAGATAAAACAGAAAACCCATGGTTAATCTATTTTATTCCTGTATCATCTCCATGGTTTTTAAAAGCACCTCTTCTTGACAATGAATAAACTGTTTTGCAATAAACTTGCATCTTCCAGTTAATGTTCATGACTTACTTTCTTGATCTGTCTAGGAAGCACACACTCAAATCTTTCCTAATTCATTAGAGGGAGGTAAGAAAGGAGAATAACAGTATAATCATAAAACACCGATAGTAGGAAAAATGATTTTTTATGGTAAGATGTCACATAATTTAAAAATGTTGTAAATATTTTTTTAAATTTGGTATATAAATAAAACTCAAGTACAAATTTTCAAAAGTAAGATGGCAATGCTGTAACTGAAGATAATAGTAAAGTTAAGGAGTCTTCTGTACCGGCTTTCTTCCTGGAACTGACTCAAGCTTCCCAGAGTATCCCATCACAAGTGTTCTCAACAAAGCCACATGAAAAGCTTGAGCTGTCTCAAAAATGTCAATTGGCTAAACTACTCCCCAGCACCCACCCTCATTTTGTTATCCATGTATATACTCTGTTGGAACAGAACATTTAGAACTCATCATTGAAATGCAGTAATAGGGATGGAACTCAGGGGCATTCTACCTCTGAGCTACACCCTAGCCCTACTTTTAATTCTTTATTTGGAAACAGGGCCTCACTAAGTAGCTGAGGCTGGCTGTGAATCTGAGATCCTCCTGTCTCAGCCTCCCAAGTACTGGGATTACAAGCGTGCACCACCATGCCCAGCACACAGTTACCTTTTGAGGAGCATCATTTGAGAATGGCTGGGCAGCACCAACTTGTCCTGTGGTCACTACTGCCGAGAGTTAACACATGCTGTTATCTCCTTGCTCCATGATCCTTCCTTCTTCTCTTCTTGGTCAAGGACTTGATAGAAAACATGTAATTCCTGCTTCCCTTTCTCTCTTCTTCCAATGAAGTGGAACACGCTCCCTTTTGACAGATCAACCTAGTGATTCCTATAGAAGCAGTATCCGAAAGAATTCCCTCCTCAGTGTAGCTATCCAAAAAAAAAATTTTTTTTTCAAACAAATGTCAAAACAGGACCTTTATTTTTTCGAAGTCAGTCCAAACGCCATATGAAAGTCTAAAGAGGCTGTGTGTGAAGGAGACCCTGCTTTTTGTGTCCTAGTCCTGGGTACACATTGGGCAGCCTTTGAACAGTTCTGACTCCTCCCAGGACAGGAGGCCAGCATTGCCCAGGATGAGGAAGTTGGCCAAGATGTGGGATTTGGAAGAAGTAACTTTTTTTCTTTTTTCTCCTCAGAGGTAAAATCTCTACAGGCCAATTATGCTGTGTTTGTTAGACTTTTGTTACTTTTTCAACTTCACTTTTTTTTTTTACTTTATTCCCCCTACTTAATTTAAGTATTTCTTTATATACATTTAAGAGACTTTACAAATAAAAATTTAGTTTTCACTAACTCAGAAAAACATGAGAAAAGAATCTAAACTACTGGTTCCCCAAGAAACATTCTCCTAAGTCTTTCCTGAAGTTTCTTTTTGAGGAAGCTAAAATTCACCCATGACTTTCTGAACATGTACTCATGATATAACTATGTGACCCAATGTATCCGACTATTCTTGGACCACTATTGAACTTTTGAAAAATATCTCCTAGCCGGGCGTGGTGGTTCATGCTTGTAATCCCAGCATTCGGGAGGCTGAGACCAGAGGATCTGGGTTCGCGGCCAGCCTCAACTACCTAGTGAGGCACTCTGCAACTTAGTGATTCTCGGTTTCAAAATAAAGAATAAAAAATAGGGCTAGGGGTATAGCTCGGGGGTAGAATGTCCCTGAGTTCAATCCCCAGTACCGCCAAAAAAAAAAAAAAAAAAAAAAAGAAAAAGAAAAATATCTCCTATAATACACCTAATTTGTGCACAATGTGTGATCAAATTTTCTCTTCACAAATGATGTAAATTTTTTTGTGGGACTTTTTCCCATTCTTAATTAGTATTGAAAGACTCCTTTTATCTAGGAACAGTCAAATTAACTAATTTTGTATCTAGATGTCTTCCTTCATATTCTGCAATGCTACAGAAATTTACTATTCATTTTAATCATCTCAAATTATGTCTATTCTATTGATTTACAGTTGGGTTATTTCTAGTTTGTGGCTATTAAAAACATTACTGCTATGAACATTCACACACACACACACACACACACACACACACACACACCACACACACACCCTCTGTACCACAGATGTATTCATTGTCTAGTAGTGTGATTGCTGCAATGAATATTAAGTATATTCTTTTTAATGCAATGAATATTAAGTAAATATTCATCCAGCTTTGGTTCATATTGTTAGTTTTCCTAAAGAGTTGCACCAATTAAATCCCTCTTGAAATGTACAGATTTCCTTTGCTCCAACCTTTGTCTGTCCTTAGCATTGTCAATTTTTAAGCCATTTTATGGTGATTATATTTTAAATTTCCCTGATGACTAATGGGTTCTGCATATCTTCAAATATTTATTTTTCATTTAGGTGTCCCATCTTCTGGCATGTGTATTTAATATTTTTCCAATTTTTGTATTGGGTTATCGCTCTCTTATTTATTTTAGTTCTTTACACATTTTGAGCCTGAGTTATTCGTCAGATATATGTATCACAAATATTTTCTCCCACACTGTGGAACACCATTTTACCCTCTTTGTTGTACTTCTGGTAAAATGATGCTCTTAAAAATATATATATTTTTAAAATATATATATATTTGAAAAACATGTTTTTATATCTTAATATTATAAAATGACTCAAATTTTAAAATTATTCCTATCTACATGTTGAAAGATTAAGGAAATATATAGCTCTCCTGGCCTAGTGTAGAGGTATATCAAATATTAAAAGAACAAATACTTTGATATGAAATTCCATGTCTAAAAACATATTTTACTACAAACTTAATTTCCTTCAAGACTAAAATGTTGGCTTAATACTAGAAAACAATTTATGTTATTCCCCACATTATTAAAAGGAGAAAAAGACTTGCTATCATAATAATGCAGAAAGTTATATGAAATTTTAAATTAATTATTTTAAAGATACTTTACTAATATGACAAAATGTATATATAATAAGAATCAAACTTATTTAAGTTATTTCAAAAGTAGTTCCTGTAAACTCAGAAATTAAATAATAGTGTTTGTTATACTAAAATCTACTCAATATTATTTTGATATTCATAGTCAGTACAAAATGTTGAGAAAAATAATAAATATGAAGTTCAAAAAGAACGGTTACATTATTTTAAAGTTATATGACTTTCTATAAAAACAACATAATCTAAAATAATCTACATATAAATCATAATTCATGAAATATTTAGGCATGGTTGTTGGATTAAATAAATCAAAACTAGAAGTTAGTTGTCAACTTAGCTTTCAGCCCTTGTGGAATAGCTGGGATAGTATACACTAGGAGAAGTCAACATACCTTTTACATCACTAGATTGACCTTACAGACAAAAAAATCAGTAAAGAATCTTCAGAATTAAAAGACACTATAAATTCAATAGACCTAGTAGACATATACAGAATATCCCAACCAACAACATCTGAAAACACATTCTTCTTAGCTGCTCATAGAACCTTTTCCAAAAAAAGATCATAAGCCGGGTGTGGTGGTGCACACTTGTAATCCCAGCATTCGGGAGGCTGAGACCAGAGGATCTGGGTTCGCGGCCAGCCTCAGCTACCTAGTGAGGCACTCCGAAACATAGTGAGACTCGGTTTCAAAATAAAGAATAAAAAATAGGGCTGGGGGTATCGCTCGGAGGTAGAATGACCCTGAGTTCAATCCCCAGTACCACAAAAAAAAAAAAAAAAAAAAAAAATCATATTCTGTGCCACAAAGCAAGTACCAGTAAATTTTTTAAAATGTAATATAATACCTGCATCTTTTCAGATCATAATGGAATGAAAGTAGAAATCAACAACAGGGAGAAGAAGAGGAATTACATAATTACATGGAGACTGAATGATATACTTCTGATTGAGGACTAGATCATAGAAGAAATATGAGGAGAAATAAAAAATTTCTTGAATGAAATGAAAATAGATATATAGCATGCCAAAATCTATGGAACACTTTGAAAGTGGTTTTAAGAGGAAAAATTATAGCACTGAGCGCTACATAAGAAAAACAGAAAGTCACCAAATGAACAACCTAATGACACACCTCAAGGCCATCAAAGAACAGGAATAAACAAATCCCAAAGCCAGTAGAAAACAGGAAATAATTAAAATTAGAAACCAATGAATTAGAGAACAAAAAACAATACACAAGATCAACAAAACAGAAAGCTGGTTCTTAAGAAGATAAGACTGATAATCCTTAGCCAAACTAACCAAAAGAAGGAAGGAATCAACACAAATTATTAAAATAAGAAATGAAAAAGGAGCCATCACCACAGATAGTGGGAAAATCCAGAGAATCATCAGAAACTACTTTGAAAATTTGTAGTCAAATAAGCTAGAAAACAGAAGAATCTGACAAGTTTCTGGATACATATAACCTCTCTAAATTAAACAAAGAGCACATAGAGAACCTAAATGAAACAATAGCAAGCAAAGAGATAGAAACTGCAATAAAAAGCATTTCCCCAAAGAAAATTCCAGGTCCAGATAGATTCCCAGATGAATTTTATAGAACTTTTATAGAAGAGCTAAGCCTACTTCACAGATTATTCCATGAAGTAGAAATAGATGGAATTCTTCCAAATTCTATGAAGCTGATATCACCTTTATACTAAAATCAAATAATGATACTTTGAGAAAATTACAAACCAATAACTTTGATGCAAAATTTTAAACAAAATGCTATCTATATGCATTCAAAACTGTATCAAGAAAATTGTACACCATGACCAACTTGGTTTCATTCCAGGGATGCAAGACAAGGCAGGTTCAACATATGCAAATCAATACATGTCATTCACCACATGAATAGAGCTAAGGATAAAAATCACATGATCATCTCAATAGATGCTGAAAAGCCAGGCGTGGTGGCACACACTTGTAATCCCAACATTTGGGAGGCTGAGACTGGAGGATCCAGGTTCACGGCCAACCTCAGCTACTTAGTGAGGCCCTCTGCAACTTAGTGAGACCCTGTTTCAAAATAAAAAATAAAAAATAGAGCTGGGGTAAATAGCTCGGAGGTAGAATGCCCCTGAGTTCAATCCCCAGTACTGTGAAAAAAAATAGATGCTGAAAAAGCATTTGGCAAAATCTCAAAAGGGGGACAGGAAAAGAGAAACCAGAATCTGACTGAAAACACCAACATACTTGTGGCATATAGTAAGAAAGAAAGTTGTAAATAAGGGTTTCAGAAACTGATATGTCAGAACATCAATTGAGAGAACTTGTTTTTGTAGTTAATTGACTCAAAAACACAAGTTTCAATGATTTTTACTTACCCATTGATTTAAGACGAGGTCTGAGAATACAAGAAATGATGTTTTCTATAACATGGTTTTATTCTTGAATTTGTTTCTTCACAAATCTCAGTGAATCTTAGCTTTTCCCTTAGCTGATAATGTCACTGTGTATCAACAACCCATGGTCAGATCTTTATCAGAGTGTATCAAGAGCTATTTCTTCACTCTCATCACTCAGAGACTGCATCACAGTAGATACTACACAAAACATGTAAAATTAGTTCGGGGAAAACTATTCTGTTCATATTTCTTTAGGCTAATATATCATGGAATTTCTGGATGTGGCTAAATATACCACACACATTAGTGGGAACAAATCATCAAATATGAACCTGCATTTTTTTCTCAATGGAACAACATAAACTTTTTAAAAATGTGAATAAATGAGAATCAACTGCTTTTACTATAAGATCGATGACCATGAATAAAAATAATGTACCAATCCAAAAATTGGTAAAATAATGTTTGGTTTATTTCAATACCAGTTGCTTCTCAACTTACCATAGGGTTACATTCCAATAAACACATCCTAAGTTGGTAATATCATATCAAATATGCATTTAGTACACCTAACCTGCTGAGCATAACAACCTAGTGATGAAGTAGGCAGTACTGGTGTTGTACCCAGGAGATGGCGTGATTCACTGGGAGCTGCAGCTACAGTCAGAGCCCAGCATCCTCACAGAGCACCATAGCAGCAGGCATCTTTATCCCATGAAGAGATCAAATTTCAAAACTGGAAGCACAGATTCCACTTCCTGGGTATCGCTTTCAAATATCATGAACTTGAAAATTTTAAACTGAGTCATCATAAGTCAGAGACTGTCTGTTCTCTCAAGCCATTAGCATGGAGATTAAAGTAAGTGTAGGAAGCTCTATGTCAGCAGTGGCTAACTCTACTGAACATGCTGCTATGACATAAAAATACTCCCACATTCCTCACCCAACACAACCACTCTGCCTCCTACATAAAATCCACAGCACACATTATGTCATCTCCTTCCTGGTTGCCAGGCAACACAGCTGATGCCAGTTATACTAGCTGAGTGGAGAGCTCAGAGACAAATCTCTTTTCTCCGTCATGCTCACCGATCATCAAGTTGCCATAAAAAATGCCACAAAAATGCATAAAAGAGAGAAATCAACATTTCCTGAAGGGCAGAGGGGCTGGAGTGGGGCTGGATGTAGGTGAAAATGGCCATGCCATAGCACAGGATCACCACAGTGAGGTGAGATAAGGTGTGGAAGGCTTTCCTCCTTCCCTTTGTCGACTGGATCTTTAGGATGTACAGATGATCTGGATGTAGGACAAGTGGACCAGGAAGAAGGGTGTCATCAGCACAAGGATGCTCAAAACCATGATGACAACTTCGTTGGAGGAGATGTCCACACAGGCCAGCTTGATCACAGTTAGGAGTTCACAGAATATATGATCAATGTACCTGTTTGTGCACATGGGCAGCTGCAATGTGATGGTAGTCTGCATGAGAGAGTTCATGGAGCCACAGAACCAGGATGTGATGGCCAGCCTCCTGCACAGTCCTGAGTGCATGATGGCAGAGTACCTCAGGGGATCACACACTGCCACATAGCCGTCACAGGTCATCACTGCTAGCAGAACAAACTCAATCCCCACCTAGGCCCAGGGAGAAAAATAACTGGGCTGCACAATCTCATGAATGGGATCCCTTTGTGTTTGCAAGAAGATGCACCAACATCTAGGGGATGATGCTTGTGGCACAAGACACATCCACAAGGAAGAGGTTGGAGAGAAAGAAATACATGGGAGTGTGCAGTCGGCTGTCCAGTCAGAAGAAGGGTGAGAAAGTTCCCCAGCACTGTCATCAGGTACATGACCAAGAACAGGACAAAGAAGACCTGATCGTTCCAGTCTCCGGCCACGCCCAGCAGAACTCACTCACTCACATCTGGTTATCTGGTTCCATCACAAAGTTCAAGGATTACTAATCTGCAAAACAGAGTCAGAAAAAAGAAAAGCAAATGAGTAACTATAGAAAGACATTTGAATAATACATCCGGCATATGACCTGCCAGCCCCTGTATCCATCTTTAGTTCATTCACGAGGCCAAGATGTAGGCTTGTTCCCAGTATAGTTGACATCAATCCTGGGTCAGAGAGACAGGCCAGTGGCACATGACTTGTCCCAGGGGTCAATTAGATCCTTTCTTTCTTTACCACTTAACTTCACTCCCAAAGAAGAGGAGCAAACAAGTTGGCAATGGTAGGCAAATTTTTAAATTATGAAGAAAACAGGGTTGGAAAGTTTGAAAACTACCTCAAATAAGTCATCTATGCCCATCTGGAGGTAATGCGTAAATTTATAAAAGCAATGATAATGAAGAGGCAGGAATCAGATAAATAAGGGTTAGAATCTGGTAGATATATGATTATTTGGTAGATATATGATTTCTATTTAATGATAAGTTTTCCTATATACAACAGGCTCACATTCAATAACTCACAAGTGAATTTAAACTCAAATATAGGTAGCTTTGGGGAAACATTCATGTACTATTACTGGTAGTACCTCTACTGTTCTCGGGGGAGGGTTGTAGTAACAACCTTTGCCTTGGGTACATAAAGATGCAGATGTGATTTACCCTCCCATCTCCTCCACAAAAGAAGACATAAAAAAGTTGGCGACCTTTAATAGAAACCTTTGGTCTTTTGGGGCAGGCTTTTGGTCTCTTCCACCTTTAGTGAACTGGGGGAAAACATAATAATGGTATCTGGTTCCTTGTATCTTTTTCTTTTCAACCTGTTATCATTAAGACATTTTTTGGATATAAATTTAAAAAAAGCAAATAAGAATATGGAGGTTTAAACATCCCAGATTAAGCTGGGCATGGTGGCACATGCCTGTAATTACAGTACTTGGGAGGCTGAGACAGGAGAATCACAGCCTAAGTTACTTAATGAAACCCTATGCAACTTAGTGAGACCCTGTTTCAAAATAAAGAAAAGCTGGCGGTGTAGCTCAGAGGTAGAAGGCCCCTGGATTCAATCCCCAGTACCAATAAATGAATGAATGAAACCTCAGATTAAAGAGGTAAAGGGAAAAAAGACATTTAAGAACCCATCTGCTTTGTCCAAGACAGAGAATAAAGTGTGAATCCTTGTAGGTGTACACTGGATTGGAAGCTTCCTTCTAATTACTTTTGCCCAGCAAGTGCTTTTTCAGTAAAACTAATATGTTTTGTCACTTTAAAGCATCAAGTAGAAGTAAGTCACATTTTTAAAACTTATTTTTAGAACTGACTCATTGTTATTATTCCATGCCTACCTAATGAAACTAATGTTGTGCCTTTTACTGGAGAGTATAAAATAAGAGAAAATAGTAGAGAAAGGAGACAGGAGAAAGTGTGAGCTGAAATAGAATCTTGGTCATACTAGAAGAGTCTCTGAGCTGAAAGGGGAAAACTGTCAACACCAACTCTCCAACCTTGTAGAGGACAAAACAAGTATTTCCAGAAATGCCCTTCTCATTCATGGTTTAGATAGCTAAACCTGATTTTTATAAACTCCTCCCTCACATCTTCCTCAAAGCCTGATCCCAAGAAAAAGACACAGCCATTGACAACACTTTCATGCATAAACAAATTTTTATTTAATAGTATAAAAATTGTCTAATAGTTTAACAATTTAAACTTATCCTAGAAAGAAGAGTTTTTGTACAATCTACAACCTAATCCTGTTCTATTACTAACTTTTATTTCACTAATTGAAACAATTATTATTTTACTGTATGTTCAAAAACAAATCATTTTACTAAAATAGGCTACTCATACTTAAATATGTCTCACTGATATATAAGCTGATTAATTTTAATATGTAGAAATTGCTATTTATTTATTTATCTATTTACAAGGCTATTGCCTTAATTTAAAAAAATGATATTTAAATAAGCCTTCTAAATTCATAGAGTCCCGTTAGGGACCCATGGTAAATAAGAAAATAGAAATATCGTGTACATCTGAAAGACAAACAAAGGAGAAGGATAGGATATCCCAATGATTTTAACACTTTCCATTAAGATCTTCTCCACATTGCATGAGGCTCACCTTCTAGTTGGCTTTTGTTTCTATTTTATGGTGACTGGACAAGGGACAAGACAAGGTGATTCATGTTCAGCCTCCCATATCAAGAAGCAAGAGTGTGGCCTTTACAGCTATAATTAGTTGGAAGTTTGATAGCTCTCCCTAAACTTCCGTTTTTCACTGAAGTCAAATAACTAAGGGGAAATTTTGAGCCTATTCACTCAATTTGTCTGTACAAACAAGAGAACAAAAGCCTCCTAGCACACAGGTAGGCACGCAGCTGATATTGGAAACTGTGTTGAAAAGTCAAGTCAGTGCGATGGAGCTGTCCTCAGGTACAAGCACGATTTTTCCATGATTGGATACCTTGGATTTAACTTAAAAATTCTCACATACGCATGGAGAGACCTAAGGGTGACCCCATTGCCCGTATTGCAAAGATGACACCCTATAGCTAAGGATAAAATGCCAAAAGCTTTTTCTCTGGGAAACTACATCATCTTTGGTAACACTCCATTGAGTCTTAATCATGCTCAGCCTTTATATTGGAGACCTCTACAATTGTAGCAAGGATAAATAACAGTTATAAATAGAGAGGCACAGCAATAATGAAGATAAGACACACTACCTAAACGTGTTTTCCTTTTATGCTGGTCAAAATAAAATAGAACCTTACTTTTATACAGCTGACCTCTCAACAGAAATGGCCCCTTCATTGAGACAAAGAGTCCTCAGCTCTGTGCTGAGCACTTGATAGTTATATACTGAATCCATCATGGATAGGATTCCTAGCATCAGAACAGAGAACCCAAAGTTAGCTGATATGTCAAAAATGTTCTTACAAAGTCAGGGGTGGTGGCACATACCTGTAACCCCAGTACTTAGGAGGCTGATACAGGAAGAATAAAGATTTAAGACCTGCCTTGGCAACTCAGCAACCTAGAGAGTCTCTGTTTCAAAACAAAAAAATTTAAAACGGGCTGGAGGTTTAGCTTGGAAGTAGAATGCCTAGAAGTTCAATCCCTAGTATCATATACACACAAAAAAATTCAATTTAAAAAATGTTTTTATATTGAGAGGACAACTTATTTTTATTCTCTAGGGTTTTTTATCTATATTTTCTGTGGATTTGGTGCCTGACTTTTCACATAATTTGAGTCAAATTATCTAGACCCAGATTCTCAGACAGATGAAAATTGAAAATCACCTTTGGTGATCAAAAGGTGATCACTGTAGTTTCGTTATGCAAATTCACATCTTCTTTCTATCTCTTTCCTCCTTTATCAAGGGGATTTTTTGCAGTATAATACCTGTTCTCTGTGAAGTTCCCATAGTATATCACTACAATTTATTCAAGAGGAGCCAACCCAGACCTCCGAGTTAAACTGTCTCAATTCTTGTTCCAATTCATATTATGAATGCTGTATGACTTTGATGATCCATTTAATCAATTTTCATTTTAATTATTTCTATTAACATAAATTTAAAACTATTCCTATAAACACTCTCAGAAAAAAATTGAGACAAGAAACTTTAAAGCAACCTGCAATTTATCTTTACTAAAAATGTAATATATCAACCTGGCATGGTGGCACATACCTATAATCCCAGTACTTGGGAGGCTGTGACAGGAGGATCACAGGTTCAAGACCACCCTCAAGAATCTAATGATAACCCCCAATAACTTAGGAAGACCCAGTTTCAAAATGGAAAAATGAAATAAAATAGGTCTAGGGGTGTAGCTTAGAGGTAGAATGCCCCTAGTTTCAGCCTCCAATATAAAAAAGAAGAAAAGAAATGTAATATTTCTTCCCCAAACTCTGTTTCACGCTTTCTCTTTCTGTCTGCCAGTACTAAAGTTTGGAACTGACAAACTGATATCGTGAAAATGTACCTAAGCCTTCAGCCTCTGGGAAGTCAGAATTATTTTGATGCATTTGCTGTAACACTTAGGTGGAACAATCTTCCATACTACAAATTCTGCAAATTCTCTGAAACTCAACGTGAACTTTTAGCTGTGAGCCTCTGTAAAAGAAAATAAAAATAAAAATAAAAAAACAAGTTACATGCATCCAATTGCACAGAGTAAACATTTGCATTTCAAAAGGGAGGAACAGAGCCATAGAAAGAAGGAATGGAACCAAACCAGGATCTAAATCCAGCAGGGTAAGCATCTAATCCTGCTGCTCCATTTCTGGCATTCAGGATACATGGTGGTAAAATGAGCAATCTAAGGGGCCTTAGTGGTCCCACTCGTGTGGTCTGGTTGATTGTCAAGAAGAGCATACTTCCTCTACAGGTCTTGCAGCCTTTCCTCACATGCCTTCCAAATTTCTTGCATTTCTAAATCTCGGAGAATTTCCTTGCAATTTGGCTTCACCATTACAGCTTCACAAAGCACCACATTTGTTCTTGCTTGCGGGGATTCTGACCCTGCCACGTGTTGTCTGGCTTCCCAGACCTTCCTTTGAAATCTGGGGGGAAGACTCCATGACCTCTTTTGTTCTAGCAAAGTCAGCATTACATGAGATCCACCACCAGCAAGAAAGTCACACATACCCTTTTCAATCAGTGCTGCTGGCTCCTTCTCAATCAAAGTTGTTGCAAGACCTTTTTCAATCAAAGCTGGTGGTGGGCCCTTTTCAAGCATAGCTACCACTGGGCCTGTCTCAATCCCGGTAGCTCAGCAGTACTGAGCCTGTCTTAATTCTGGCCACTACTACCAAGCCCTTTGCAGTCATAGCCATGACTGGGCCCTTGTTTCCTTGGCTCTGCACTTGGACTTGAACTGCCGCAACCACATTCCTTTCTTTGTGCCTATGCAAAACATTTAACTCCCTTCAGCCATATTCCTTTTTGTTTCACAGCACCATCTCTCTAGGTCCCAGCTTTATACATGCCTTTCTGACCCAACTGCACGCCCATAGTCTCTCTGCTTTGTTTTCTTTTTCTGAAATTCACTGTACTCTTGTCAAATTGCAGATATCAATATTCACAATGCAGTTGGAATATTTTGTTATTATGTGATTTCTTCTACCAGTTTAATCATTCTGTCATCTTTAAACTTGGCCTCATACAAAGTTTCAGGACACAGGTAAAATGTTGATAAGTTCTTGGCCAGAACATAACACATGTGGCCTCTACTCCATTTTCATATGGAGGCCTCTTTGCCCTCTGAAATCTCCTGAGCAGTCTCTACCATCCACCTTCCTATCAGCATTCTGGCCCTTCCAACTTCCTCTCACAAATCAGTTCCAAACACTCACGAAACTGGTGGTCAGACTTAGATATAGCTGTGACCCCACTCCTGGTACCAAGGCCTGTCTCAGTCAACATTCTAATTGCTATAACAGAAAGCAACTGCCCACACAACTTAGAGGAAGAAAGTTTTATTTGTCCTTGATTTTTTGGTGATCTCAGAATTTATGTTAGGCCAGGTCTTTGGAGCTCAGGGCATGGTTGTGGGAGAGGGAAAGGTTTTATAATCACATTGTGGAGGCTGGAAACAAGAGGGAGAAAAGGGAACTCAAAACAAAAGCACAATCCCTAAGGCCACCCCCTTAGTGACCCACCTTCACCAGCCACACCCCACAGGCCTACATTTCCCACCTAGAAAGTCCATTACACTGGATTATCTACCGATCAGATCACAACCATCATGATTTAATTATATCAACTCTGAATTTTAATACATAAGCTCTTCAAGGCACTTTGTATACCTAACCACAACAGCAATGTAATAACTGAAATAATCCCTAGAAAAAATAAACCAAACTTCATGCATTTCTTGCCATCCATGAAATTCTATTTTAAGAAGAAAACTAAGCTTAAATCTTATCAAGCCTCTGGATCTAACAGGAGAAACAGTGTCAAAAGAATGTCAAATTATACTGCCAGGATATCATTAAAAAATCCAGACTGCACAGGAAAGTCCAAATGGAAAAATAAATGTACTTCTATTTAAAAGAAATGGGAAATGAGGGGGAAACTGTAGTTTAAAAGGCCTTTCAGAGTGTTCAGAAGCAATTGGCATATATGCTTCTTATTGGAATTTTTATTTCAACCAACTATAATATTACATGTATTATGATTTTTAAAGGATAATCACCAACAATATTTTATGCTTATTAATTACTGAATGTGATTTTATTTCTAAAACCTTTCAGTATTCAAATCTTGAAATGTTCTATTTAAAGGCCATGTTGTTTAGTATATCATCTTATTTTCTCCCTGCACCAATAATACTTTAGTAATGTTTTTCACAAGTAGTTAAGAATTAGAAATAGCAGTAGTATCAAGTAATTTAACTTATGGAGAATTTAATTTACTGAGAAACTGCAGCCCCCCAGAAATGTGTGTAAATGAAAAAAGAAAAATAGAAATTTAATATATGAAATATGAGACTATTATAGTCTGTTACTGCATGTCTTATGTCTACACTCAGCATTTCTTCTTCCTGAGAAATGAAGATATAGATAATCCTTCAAGTAAAGTCCCCCAATAAGCTGAAGATTTGTTTGAGAACAATAGTATTACAAGATGGTTGGTGGAGAATAGTCACAAACACTGTGGCCACGTGATCAGTTGCAGAAATAGCAACTTTGTATGTTTTCTTCCTTGATTTGTCAGGTGTATATTTGTATTTTTACCCAATTTTCTTCTTTCTTCTCTTTTCCATACCATTGTACATGGGTGTGTTGTGGTGGTAAATTTCCCAGTTTAGAAAACAATTTACAGAATATTCAGAGAGAATCATAACATTTTAGAAGTGGTGTGATATCCAGATGGAAATTCCAATCTAGGAGAAGTATTTTATCTATTTAAATAACCTGACTTGACTTTTCTGTTTCCCCTTGCTACTACTGCAGCTCAAATTCCACTACTAAAGCAGCAACCGTATTACTGGAGCAGCTGTTTGTGTGACGCCTTGCTTCTAATCTCTCTTGTCACAGTGACAATTCAAAAGAGTGAACTCTTTTTAAGCTATGCTTATACTGAAGAATCTTTTGGGGCATTCCAGTGCTACCAGAAAAAAAAATTAAAAGACAAGTTGGCAGCAGGGTGTGGTGGTACATGTCTATAATCCCAGTACTTGGGAAATTGAGAAGAGAAGATCGAAAATTCAAGAACAGCCTCAAAAATGTGGCAAGATTCTCAACAACCTAGAAAGACTCTTTTTCATAATAAAAAATAAATAGGGCTGGGAGTGTGGCTCAGAGGTAGGACTCCCCTAGGTTCAACCCACAGAACCACATAAAAAATTAAATTAAAAAAAAATACAATTTGGCATCCAATGCCCACCAAGATCTCACCATGCCTTCCCACTCACTTTACCCTTTCTACTTCCTTACTCTTCTCTATCCTACCAGTGGGCTTCCAGCATCTTTGGATTTCGACACTTGTCCCCCATCACCACGACTTTGTACCAATGTTACTTGTTTGGCTTTCTTGTCACCCCAATAACCAATCTCACAATTCTAGTTTTCACCTAAGAGTCATAGGTCTTTACTTTCATAGAAAGACTTCTGCACTCATCCAAGATAGGTTTAGTCTCACTTTAACACTTCTTATAACGCATTATAACTGTTTCATCATCTGCCATCCCTGCTCTGTGTGCATGTTTTTGTCGGGACTGTACAGTATTGACGCTTGTGTTAAACAGCCACTCATGCATATTAACCTATAGTAGACAGGTCATCAATAGTACTTGTTTTTACAACAGTAGAAATTCAGTAGAACTTAACACCAGTAGAAATAAGCTAGCATTGACATCTCTTGGAGATGCTTGCTTGTCTTGCAAGGATAGCAATTAACATTGCATTTACTAATACGGCAGAATTCACAAGTCAAATGGGCTTCAAATGACATGAGTCATCCACTCTCTTTGAACCCTTAGCTTCTTTGAAAATGTGTTGACAGATTTAAGAACTACAAGTGAACTGACTTAAAAAGTGATGCAGGGAAGAAAATACTTAAACTCCTTCAAGGAAGCCAGAAAACCGGCTATTATCCTCTGCTCTCTCTTTTTATTACTTCCTTACCCATGTTCACTTATTCCTTTTTCTTTACTGTGAATTATTTAGGGTTTTGTTCAGAGATGAAGTCCATTCTGCAGTCCAGATCTCTAAGTTTGCAAAAGACGATTAGTGCCTGTGGTGTGTGTGTGAGGGAAGATGGGAGGATTCCTTATCATGAAGACTTGGGGGTACATTAAGAAGACTGATTGACCTGTAATTCCCCAAAACCCATATATTTTTTGTGGTACTGGGGATAGAACTCAAGGGCATTCTACCTCTGAGCTACACCTCCAGCCCTATTTTTTATTCTTTATTTTGAAACAGGGTCTCACTAAGTAGCTGAAGCTGGCCACAAACCCGGATCCTCTGGTCTGAGCCTCCCAAGTACTGGGATTATAAGAATGCACCACCATGCCGGGCTCCCAAAATCCATGTTTTAATTGTCTTATTTTTTACTGGATCTGACTAATTGTCTTATTTTTCATTGACCTTTCTTATGTTAAATATACTATATATATACATATATATATATAGTCATGTGCTTATTTTATTTCTACATATCAAGATAAATGTTTGTGGATTTTCAGAGAGTGAGCAAATTTAACATGTTCAGTGTTATGCAGTATCATTTTATATGCAGTACAATTCTTCTCAAACTCTTAGAATAGCATCAATTAGAGCCTGAAATTTATAGTTCCTTTGACACTAATCGCCTTGTGTACGAACAACCTTTGCTTATGTCCCTATTGAGGTCAATCAAGACCTTCCTTTGCTCTTTCTCCATTTGTCAATTCCAGCACACAGAGAACAGCATTGCATCCACATTTAGTAGCTTCTGCAGAAAAACATTTCAGTCAGCCTGGAGAACAAATTATCCTCAGAACGCTGATTCACAGAACTACAGTGCATGGTTACATAAGTGCACATTATATGTGAGTCTTTAAACCCGGAAACGCATTTTGTTTCCACTGGAAACATCATAACCTTTTTCGAAGTGTGTCTGCATACAGTACTCAGTGGTTCAAGGTACGAGCCATGAATAAGTTTATGATTAAAAACAGTATGACAAGTTTAAAAAGTGAGTAGTGTTATTTCACTTAATTTTAGGCCATAGGAATGGAGATTAGAGTAAGTGTGGGAAGTTCTATGACAGCAGTGCTTAACTCCACTGAAGATGCTGCTATGACATAAAAATACTCCCACATTCCACACCCAGTAAAACCACTCAACCGTCTACATAACATTCCCAGCATACTTTGCGTCATCTCCTTCCTGGTTGCCAGGCAACGCAGCTGATGCCTGTCCTATTAGCTGAGTGGAGAGCTCAGAGGCAAAGCTCTTTTCTCTACGATGCCCATGAGTCAGCCAGCTGCCAGTTTTGACTTTAACTCAGAGAATTGTCCTAATAGTTTCTGCCAGGCCTCCTTCACTTCCTTATTCCTCAGACTGTAAATCATGGGGTTCAGCATAGGCATCAAAGTGGCATAGAAAAGGGAGATCAACTTCTCTTGAAGAACAGAAGGGTCGGAGTGGGGCTGGATGTAGGTGAAAATGGTGGTCCCATAGCACAGAGCCACCACGGTGAGGTGAGAGGCACAGGTGTGGAAGGCTTTCCTCCTTCCCTCTGTCGACTGGATCTTTAGGATGGTGGAGATGATCTGGACATAGGACAAGAGGACCAGTAAGAAGGGTGTCATCAGCAGGACAATGCTGGAAACCATGATGCCAATCTCATTGGAGGAGATATCCACACAGGCCAGCCTGATCACAGCTAGGAGTTCACAGGATATATGGTCAATGTACCTGTTTGTGCACATGGGCAGCTGAAACGTGATAGCAGTGTGTATGAGAGAGTTCATGGAACCGCAGACCCAGGATGTGATGGCCAGCCTCCTGCACAGTCCTGAGTGCATGATGGCAGAGTACCTCAGGGGGTCACACACTGCCACATAGCGGTCATAGGCCATCACTGCTAGCAGAACAAACTCAATCCCACCTAGGCCCAAGGAGAAAAATAACTGGGCTGCACAGCTCACAAATGGGATCCCTTTGTGTTCTGCAAGTAAATGCACCAACATCTGGGGGACGATGCTTGTGGCATAAGACACATCCACAAGGGAGAGGTTGGAGAGAAAGAAATACATGGGACTGTGCAGTCGGCTGTCCAGTCTGATCAGAAGAAGGATGAGGAAGTTCCCCAGCACTGTCACCAGGTACATGAGCAAGAATAGGAAGAAGAGGGGGACTTCTGTGTGCCACTCACTCGACAGGCCAAGGAGAATAAATTCACTCACCCATGTCTGGTTACCTGGTTCCATTAAAAAGTACAGAAATTGCTGACCTGCTGAGAGAAAACAGAAGCAGTTAAGTAACTATGCAGTTGCTTTTGAAGAACACATTCTGTATATGACCTGCTTCCCTGGTATCAGACTTTAGATCATTCATGAGGCCAAAATAGCAGTATTGCTTTCAATATTCTTGACATCTAGCTGTGTCAGAGAGATGGACCAGTGCTTTAATAGAGACAGGATGCATCTCAGGGATCAGTTAGATCCTGGAAGTAATACAGTACAGCTTTAAGAGCTCTACATCTTTACCACTTAACTTCATCCCGAACCACAAGAGAGTAATAGTTGGCAATGGTAGGTAAAATGATTAATGAAGAAAACAGGATTGGAACGTTTACAAGCCACCTCAACTATGTTGCCCAGACCCATCTGGATGAAATGAATGAGTAAATTACAAAAGGAATAATTATGAAGAGGCAGGGGTTTTGGGGAAGATCTAAAATCTGTTTTCCTTGGTTTAAAAACTGATTTTATTTAGCAGCTATGTGAATGCTGTTTAGTGATAAGCTTTCCTGTACGGTACATTCACACATGTAAACTCAGATGTAGATAGATTCTGTGACATACTTGCTTATTATTACTGGTAGTACTTCTGCAGTCCTGTGGGTGTTTGTAGTAACAACTTCTGCCTCAGGTATATAGAGATGTAAATGTGATTATCCCTCCTATTTCCTCCACAAAAATAGTGATAGTCAGTTGGCAGCTTTTTTTTTTTTTTTTGCAGTACTGGGGATTGAACTCAGGGGCATTCTACCTCTGATCTACACCCCCAGCCCTATTTTTTATTCTTTATTTTGAAACAGGGTCTCACTAAGCTGCGGAGTGCTTCACTAGGTAGCTGGGGCTGGCCATGAACCTGGATCCTCCGGTCTCAGCCTCCCAACTGCTGGGATTACAAGCATGCGCCACCACACCCAGCTTAGTTGGCAGCTTTTAATAGAAACCTTGGGTCTCTTCCAGGTACTTTAGTTTCTATGCCTTTATTGGGCTGGGAGAAAGTATCATGATGATATCCAGTTCTTATAGTTTTCTCTTTTCAATTTGCTACTGTTAAGAATCTATTCTTGGGATGTTAGTTTAAAGGAAAGCCAGTAAGAATGTGAAAACTTAAACATCCTAGATACAAGAGTAAATCAGACACTTAAGGACTCATCTTCATGGTCTAAGACATAGAATAAGGTGCAAATTCTTACAGATGGAAACTCCCTTCTGATTACTGTTTTGTTTTGCTCAGAAAGTGCTTTTTGCATAAAACCAATATGTTGCCATGTCAATTTTAAGCATCAAACAGAAGTAGGTTACATTTTTTAAACTCTTTTTAGAACTGACTACTCTGTTTGCCTTTTTACTGACGTTACTCCTTTTGAGAGTATAAATTAAGGAAAAATAGGAAAAAGCATAGGCAAGAGGAAGTGAGGGCAGATACAGAGAATCTTGGCCAAACTAGGGTTTCTGAGCTGAAAGAGGAAAACTACCTCAACTCTCTAACCTGATAGAGGACAAAATAAAACAAGTATATCTAGAAATGCCCATCTCATTCATGATTCAGGTAGCTATACATGATTTTTACAAACTCTCTTCTCTGATGTCTTTCTCAAAACCATATGCCATAAAAAATACAAATTAATTTACATCATTTTCATGCACAAAAAAAGTTTTTCCAATGTTTAAGAATTTACAAAATTAAATTTAGCCTCAAAAGAAGACTTTTCACACAATCTACATCCCAGTTCTATTACTGTCTTTTATTTTACTGATAGTAGCAATCATTATTATACTGTATGTTTTATTTTTTATTTATTTATTTTTTTACGGTACCGAGGATTGAACTCAGAGGCATTCTACCTCCGAGCTATACCCCCAGCCCTATTTTCATTCTTTATTTTGAAACAGGGTCTCACTAAGTTTCAGAGTGCTTCACTAGATAGCTGAGGCTAGCTGTGAACCTGAATCCTCCAGTCTCAGCCTCCCAAATGCTGGGATTACAAGCTGTGCCACCACGCCCGGCTATTATACTGTATGTTTTTTAAAAAGTATTTAACTAAAATAGGCACCTCCTACTTAATAACTTTCACTGATGTGTTAGCTGATTACTTTAACCAATTGATATTGTTACTCATTTATTTACAAGGGTATTGCCTGAATTTCAAAAAATTAATATTAAATAAACCTTCTAGAGTCCCTTTAGGGACTCATGTTAAATTCAGAAAATAGAAATATCATGCATTTCAAAACAAAGGAGAAAGGATAGGATGTCCAGAAATTTTAATACACTTTCAGTTAAGATCATCTCCACTTTGCACTGGGCTCACCTTCCAGTGGACTTGTGTTCTTACACGATATGCTTCATGTCCAGCCTCCCCTATCAGGAAGGGAGAGCTTGGCCTTTTCAGCTATCATTAACTTGTAGGTTCTATAGTGTTCCCTACACCTCCATTTTTCACTGAAGTCAAATGACTCAGAAGAAATTATGGGACTATTTGCTACATTTCTCTGTACAAACAAGACAACACCAACCTCTTAGCGCATGGGTAGGCACAGGCACGCAGTTGATGCTTAAAACTCGTGTTGAACAGTCAAGTCAGTGCTCTGGAGCCGTCCTCAAGTACATTTTGGTCTCCGTTTAGAGAACAGCCTCAACTACTTAGCAAGGCCCTCAGCAACTTGGTAAGATTCTGCTTCAAAACTTTTAAAAAAGATATAAAACAAGGATGGGGTGTAGCTCGGAGGTAGAATGTCCCTAAGTTCAATCTCCAGTACCACTCCCCCCCCCAAAAAAAAAAACTATCTAAATTTATTTTCTATTTCTATTGGCTTGTTTCCTCAATACATTCTATCTTAAACCCATGTCAGGAAGAGAAAAATAAGTTTTCATTTGAAAAATCTTATGTAGTATGAATAATATAAAACGATTTCTCAGGTGTCATCCTCCAGAAATATTTCAAAAAAAGATTTTTTCCCACTATTCATGTCCATTCAGAGTTCATGATTGGATGGATACCTTGGATCAGCCTTGAAAATTCAAGCTTAAACATGGTATGGTTTAAGAATGAGTCCATGGCCTGTATCACAAAGATGGTACTTTATATTATGTAGGCGAAACTCAATAGCTAAGGATAGAATGCCACAAGCTTTTTTTCCCTAGGAAACTTTGTGCATCATCCTTGATAACACTCCACTGAGTTGTAATCATATTCAGCCTTTTTACTGGAGACTTCTATAATCATAGCATGAATAAATAACAGTTCTAAATAGGGAAGCATAGTAGTAAGGGAAGACACAAAACCTACAGGTATTTTTCTTGCATGCTGGCCAAAATAAATCAGAACCTTACTGTTCTACAGCTGAGCCATTAGTGGAAGTGACATTTAGATTGAGACAAAGATTCACCTGCCCTGTGCTGAGCAATTGATCGTTATATACTGCATCCATCAAGAATAGGAATATTCCCAGCATCCTAGCAATGGGACAGAGAGAACCTCAGGGCCACTTAGATGGTGATATATCAAAACTCTTTTTTATATTCTGAGAAGAAATTTTTTTTTCTTCTTTAGAATCTTGTTATCTACTTTTTTTTTTTTTTGGATGTGATTACCTAACTTTTCCAATAATTTTAGTTCAATTATTAAGACCCAGTTTTTCAGTTTTAAAAAAATGAAAATCACCTTTAATGATTCATTTTATCATAGTTTCATTATGCAAATTCTCACTTCATATCCATGCTCCCCTATAATAGGATATATTTTGCAGTACGATTCCTGTGCTCTGTGAAGCTCCTGTTGTGGTCCACTCACTTCAGTCCACTCAAGAGGAGCCAGCTCTGACATGAGAGTCAGAATGTCTCAATTCTCATTCCAATACATATTTTGAATGCCGTGTGATTCTGGCAATCAATGTAATCAATTTGCATTCTAATTATTTCTATTAAAAGGAATATAAAAGCTCCCACATATACCCTCTCAGGAAAAAAATTAAGATACTTTAAAGGAATTGACAATATATCTTAATTAGAAATGTACTATACTCCTACTACATATTCATGAATATCAATTGCTAATGAAATGTTTTAGCAACCTAGGCTTCTCTCTTCAAAAGTGATACAGAATTTATTAATCATATTATCAATTTTAATCAATAGTAATTCTCTTTCCCAAAACTCTATTCTACTCTTTCCCGTTCTCTCTGCCAGTACATTGAAAAAATGATACAGGGAAAATGTATCTAAGTCTATATTCTCTGGAAAGCAGAACTATTTTGTTGCATTTGTTGTAATTCCTAGGTGATTAGATTTCAACATTCCTCGTACATACCTCTAATCCAAAGTACTTAACAAATCAAATGAGAATAAGTTCTTCCCCTCGATAAATTCTAGCTAAACCTGTCCTCTACTGACACCTCTATTAAGAATCCTCAACTGTTAATCATTTCCTGGCATATAGGTATGTCTTCTCCACACTAGCTAGCCTTGTTTTCCAAAGTGTGTCCTTCTGACTTAGTGGTGGACATGGAGATTAAGTGTCCCCGTCCTCCTGAGTTCCATGACTCAGACCTCGCCTGGGACTAATTTAGAAAGATTCCTGGGAGGCAGCTCACAGGTGCTCCCAAGTGGACTCTGGCACAGGACTAATAAATGAGGTAGTGACTGCACTGGAAACATGGAGCTTTCAGACCCCTCAGGAGCCTGTTGCATGAGTGTTAATTACTGTCACGACTCCTGGATCTCTAAGGCATAGCTGCCATGTTGTCCTTCCTCTGTCTTTGGAAGGTGGTTCTTCATTCCTCTTCCTCCCACAGCTACACTGAATCTTGAGGTCATTCTTAAAAATCATAGCTTTGTGATATTTTAGGGTGTTCTCCTGTACAACACAGGATTTATCCCTCAATGACTTTACTCAGTTGAGCAGTAAATGGGACTGAAGCCATAACAGGTGGGAAAAAGCCCTATTCTTCTACTTCCAGGTTGCCCTCACTCCTCTTTCTGGAGACATGAGTGCTGTGTTCTATTATCCTGAGACATGTGCAAAGAATATAATGGGCTTCTGTGGGCTTTACAAGTGTTGCTGGATAACCAGTACATGTCTCCTAGTATTATTAAAGTTCCAAAATAATGACATTCCTTAAAAATATTTAAGAGTACTAAAAAGACACCAGAGAGTCTTATGAGCTACATGGCCAAAAATGGACAAAAAAGGTCATTCAAAATAACACCAAAAAGATTAACATTGTTTACCTCTTCAAATTTTTAATATGTGTGAAGACATTTGATGTAATTTTGAAAGAACATATTCACATTCCCATTCTCTGAAACATCTTTTATGCCTCAAGCATTTTTAAGGTAATACTTTATCCAATTATTTTTTCATCTACCAAGTCAAATGCCCAGTAACTCTTGGCACCACTGCCTATGTATCTATTCAGTATCCAACTGAGGCCACCACCCCAGGACTCACCCCTCCATTGTCTTGGCTACTCACTTCCCCTAAAGCTGCAGTCCACCACCCACATGCCCACTCGTCCATTTCCCTAATGTCCACAAATTATCCACCAAATCATCTATACTCACCCAATGTAGCACCTATCACTTACCCATAGGGATTCAAATGTTACTGAACCAATGCCTTTGGTGAAGGTCTGAAATATTCCTAACAACAAAAAGGGAAAGCAGAGGTTCTTTCTTTTCTTCCTCCAAATTTTGAAACTCCTATTGAATTGAAACAACTTGTTTGGATAGTTTACCTGGTGAAGGCTTTAGTCATAGCATTCAAATGTTTATATCCAGATGTTTACATCACTGTTGTTTTTCTCCACTCATCTGCAGTCAGCAAAGGTGAACTCCCAGATTCCAAATCTGTATTTTGTTACTCTCATTGAGTCCATGGGAAAAATCTTCCTTCTGATTCAATATCTATAATTCCACTCTTACTTTGAAACATCTCTCAGATGGAACCTTCCTTACCATTACTAATACTAACTGCCTCTATTATCTTAGAATGTTCTTAAGAGCTAGGTAATCCAGTGCATTTCAAAGTGTTGTAGGCTTCATTCAACTCAGACTTACTGGAACTAGAAGTATGCAAATAGAACCGGGAAAATTGTATTCTAAAGACCTATGGGTCTAAAACCTATGGGTTTCTGATGGTGTGAAATGGGAGAAGTCGTCTCCTAGGAATTGGGTATATAACTTGAATAATCTACTTCAACAGAAGTAGTTTGTTTTGTTTACAATTCCTTGACATTAAAAGCATTCTTTGACACTGTAATATTTTATCTAGTTGAAAATAAGTACAGATCATCAACTTATACTTTATCTTAAAAAAAAAAGACCTTAAAGATTAATGGAAAAATGCACCATTTTGGTAATGGATATTGCTAGTTGGGAAGACCAGGCATGGTGTTAGGAGATATATGGAAATTCTATTTATTTTTTGCTCAATTTTTATGTGAATGTACAACTTTTCTAAAAAATAAAATTTACTTTGAAGAAAATTTAAAAAAATTGAGCTTCTCTAGGTTTCAGTTAGTTTGTAGAAGCTGAAGGGTTCACTACTTCCATAAAGCAAGAAAATGTTTTGATAATCTACAAAACCATAACTATACTTGAGCTGATAAGAGAACTGAAAATATTTTCAGAATTTATTTTCCAGGGAAAATAAGTAGCAGGAAATGTCAGGAACAGTAAGTATCTCCAGTCTTAGCTGGGCCACAGCAGGAGAGGAAAAATAGAACCACCACTGGAGGAAGTAGCTGCTATGTGGGGTACTGTGAGTTTAAGTCCAGAAAAGAGAATTTCCTCAAACTAATAAATTCTATCTACAAACCCAAGCAGCTGAAATCATACTTAATGGTGAAAGATTAAACTAAACTATCCACTCTAAAATAGGAAAGAAGGCAAAGATGTCCTCAGATTGCAGTGTCTAAATGCTGTTTTTCACTAAAAGGAACCAGGTCTTCTTAAAGAAATCATTCCCATAATAAGTCAGAAGATGTAAATGATGAAACTCTATTATTGGATTACACTAGAGAGAAAGAAAGAACTCGCCAATGTGAATAGGCTCCATGAAAGGATAAGTAATGACCCTCTAAAGATGCCCATATCACAATCTCCAGAACATGTAAAAATGCTGCCTTAAATGATAAGAGGAACTTACAGATGCATTTATATGAAGGATTTAAAAGTAGAGAGATGATCTTTAGTTATCTGGGTGGTCCCACAAAATTCTTATGATCAAGGTCAGAAGAAAAAAGAGCTGTGATGATGGAAATAAAGAATCAAGTTCAGAAAGAGGCTTACTGTGCTTTTGACCTTGAAAATAAAAGAAATGACCACTAGCCAAGGGATGGAGGCACCCAAGAAAGCAGGAGAAAGCAAGAAAGAAGATGGATCCCTAGAGTTCCGTAAAGGAGGGCAGCCCAGTCAATATTTTGATTTTGGCCCAGTGAAACATGGTCTAGATTCTGACATCCAGAACTTTAAGGTAAGAATTTTGTATTATTTTAAATAATTAATTTTATAATATTTTCTTACAACAGCAGTAGAAAACTAAAACAAGACTCATTCACTGCATATGAAACAATTTAAATATCATTAAGAAAAATAGATTAAGATAGAGCAAACAAATTTACAGTGATAACTGATAGCAGTAGCAAAAACCCCACTGCATTTGATGTATTATAAAACATAAAGAAAAGGGAAAATGAAAAATTTATTCTACTTTTCCTGTCTTGACTATGCCCCCAAGAAGATGAAATAGTGGCCAGGAGGAAGTTTCTGCACTTATAAATGTATTTTAGATATAAAGGGAAAAGGCAGGGTGCACTCTCACCATCTTAACAATTCTTAAGAAATTAATGGAGCTAGGTTGGTAGCTCAACTGGAGACAGTTTTGCAATGTGTGAAGGGTAACGCAATGCTATTGGCATGTGTAAGGTGGAAGTCAGGAATTTGGCTAAATGTCCTACAATGCACATAGGATAGCTCCCATAAAAGCAAAGTGTTCAGTCCAAAATGTCAATAGAAATTTTTTCCTATAAGAAACCTGATCTAGGCAATGTAATAACTGCAATAATCCTTAGAAACAAACAAACATTATACATCTCATGCTAGAAGTATTGTCACCATCTATGAAGTTCTATTGCCAGAAGAAAACTCAACTTAAATCTGATCAAGTCTCTAGATACAGGAGATACAGGGTCAAAAGAATGTAAAACTATATACTCCCAGCTATTATCAAAATTCCAGACTAAACAGGAAGTTCAATTGAGAAAAACAATGTAATTCTATTTAAAAATAAAATTTCCAATACCAAATTAGGGGAAATGAGAAAAAATGAAAAGGTTTTCAGAGGGGTTGTAGAAAATTGCAATGTATGTCCCTTATTGGGATTTTCATATCAACAAGCTATAATTTTATATGTATTATGATGTATTATGATTTATTATTTTAAAGGATAATCTCCAATGATATTTTATGGTTATTAATTACTGAACAAGATTTTATTTTCAAATGCCTTTCAGTACTCAAATCTTTGAAATGTTCTTTTTAATGGCTATGTATTTACAAAATCATCTCATTTTTGTCCCTGTACCAATAATACTTTCTTCTTTTCTATTGGCAATGTCTTTAACAAGCAGCTAAGAATTAGGATTGGCAGTCGTCTTGAGTAATTTCATTTATGGAGAATTTACTGAAAAATTATAGTCCTAAAAAT
Source organism: Graphiurus murinus (assembly GCA_004027655.1). Classification (NCBI taxonomy): domain Eukaryota; kingdom Metazoa; phylum Chordata; class Mammalia; order Rodentia; family Gliridae; genus Graphiurus; species Graphiurus murinus. The sequence goes on along the minus strand of PVLC010000429.1, from coordinate 127,197 downwards.
CATGCTTATAAAATGAAAAGATGAAAGTGGAAATTTAGCAGATGAAATATGAGACTTTACTAGTCTGTTACTACATACCTAATGTCTACCCTCAATAGTTCTGCTTCCTGAGAAAATTGAAGATCTGGATAACCCTTCATTTAAGGACCCCCAGTAATCTGAGAAGTGGTTTGAGGGCAAAAAGATTATGAGATGATTGGTGGATAATCGTCACAAACACTGTGACCATGTACCAGTCATAGAAATCAGAATATAGCATCTTCATATATGTTCCACCTTGATATATTATGTGTACATTTGCATTTTTACCTAATTTTCAACTTTCTTCTCTTCCTTATACCACTGTAAACAGGAGTGTAAAGTTTCCGGTTTAGTAGACAATTGGCAGAATATTCAGAAAATATCAAAACATTTTAGAAGAGGAGTGAGGTCCAGATGGGAATTCTGATCTGGGGGATGAAGTCTTTTATCTCTTTAAATAATCAGACGACTTGGATTCTCTGTTTCTCATTGCTACTACTGCAACACAGATTCCTCTAAAGTAGCCACAGAATTGCTGGAGCAGCTGCTTGCTTGACTCCTTGCTTATAATCTCTCTTGTCACAGTAATATTTCAAAAGTGTGAACTCTTTCTAAGCAATGCTACTACCAAAGAATCTTTTCTGGCTTCCCACTGCTATGAGAATAAAATTAAAAGACAATTTGGCATTCAATGCCCACCTGGATCTCACCATGTCTACCCACCCATTTTATCTTCTCTATTTCCTCACTCTCCTCTATTCTGCAGGTATGGTTCCACCATCTTTGAATTTGCACACTTGCCCCCATCTGCACAACTTTGTACATGCATTGTTTGTTTGGGTTTCTTGTCACCTCCATAACTAGTCTTACAACTCTAGTTTTAACCTAAGGGTCATAGGTCTTTCTTTTTATAGGAAGACTTCAACACTCATCCCAAATGGGCTTATTCTCATTTTAACACTTATCATAATTTTAAGTGTTTTATCATCTGCAATCCCTATTGTGTGTGCATGTATATGTCAGGATTATTCAATACTGAATCCAGTGTTCAACAATCACTCATGGACATTGACATATAGTAGACAATCCATCAATAGCACTTGTAGAAATTCACTTAGCATTGACATCCTTTGGAGATGCTTGCTTGTCTTGCAAGGATAGCAATTAGGATTGCACTTACTAATATGATACAATTCACATGTCAAATGGTCTTCAAATGACATGAGTCATGCACTCTGTTTGAACCCCTAGCTTCTGTGAGAATGCATTGACAAACACAAGAACTGCAGCTGAATTGACTTAAGTGATGCAGAGAAGGAAATGCTTAAACTCCTTTAAGGAAGCCAGAAAACCAACTATTATTATCTGGTCTCTTTATTTGCTACTTCCTTACCTTTGTTCACTTTCTTCTTTTCCGTTGTTCTACATTAATTATGATTTTCTTCAGAAATTAAGTCTACTCTGAAGCCCAGATCTCTAAGTTTGCAAAGGACGATTAGTGCCTTTTGTATGCAGGTGGGGGATGGGGGTCCTTAACGTGGAGACTTGGGACATAAGCACAGCTGATTGACCTGTAATTTCCCCAAAACTCATGTTTAAATTGTCTTATCTTTCATTGGATCTGACTAAGGTATGTAACTTGTCCTATATTAACTATGCCTTTGATATTTCATATATATATATATATATACATATATATATATGTGTGTGTGTATGTATAATCTTATAAGTCATATGTTTATTTTATTTCTACATATCCAGAGGCAATGTTTTTAGGTTTTTCAGAGATTGGACAATTTTAACATGTTAAATGATACTCCATTTATATATACAGTAAAATTCTTTTCAAACTCTTTAAATACTGTCAATTAGTGCCTGAAATCTAGTTCCCTTGACAACTAATTGCCTTGCATACAAACAACCTTCACTTATATCCCTGTTGCAATGAATCAAGACCATTCTTTGCTCTTTCTCTGTTTGTCACCTCCAGCACACAGAGAACAGCATTCCATCCACATTTAGTAGGTTCTGCAGAAAAACATTTCCATCAGCCTTGAGAACAAACTCTTCTCTGAATGCTGATTCACACAATTACTGCTCGTGGTTACATAAGTACACATTATTATATGTGAATCCTCAAACATGTGAATGCATTTCGTTTCCACTGGCAACACCACATCCTTTTTCAAAATTTGGCTGCATGAGTACCCAGTGGTCCAAGGAAAGATTCACAAATGTGTTCCTGATTACAACCATATTACAAATTTTAAAAGTGAGTACTAACCGGGCGTGGTGGCACACGCTTGTAATTCCAGCATTTGGGAGAATGAGACCAGAGGATCCGGGTACGCTGCCAGCCTCAGCTACCTAGTGAGGCTCTCTGCAACTTAGTGAGACCCTGTTTCAAAATAAAGAATTAAAAATAAGCCTGGGGGTATAGCTCGGACGTAGAATGCACCTGAGTTCAATCCTCAGTACCGCAAAAAAAAAAAAAAAAAGTGAGTACTATTTTTTCAATTATTTTTAGCCCATTTGAATGGAGATTAGAGAAAGTGTGGGAGGTTCTATGACAGTGGTGCTTACCTCCACTATACACGCTGCTGTGACATAAAAAATACTCCCACATTCCATACCCAGCACAACCACTCAGCCTGCTACATAACATCTCCAGCACACTTTACGTCATCTCCTTCCTGGTGGGTGGATGATACAGAGGCAACAATCTTTCCTCCATCGTGTTCATGAGTCAGTGAGTTGCCAGTTTTGACTTTAACCCAGAGAATTGTCCTAATAGCTTCTGCCAGGCCCCCTTCACCTCCTTATTCCTCAGGCTATAAATCATGGGGTTCAGCATGGGTGTCAAAATGGCATAGAAGAGAGAGATCAACTTCTCCTGAAGGACAGAGGGGTTGGAGCGGGGCTGGATGTAGGTGAAAATGGCCATGCCATAACACAGGATCACCACGGTGAGGTGAGAGGCACAGGTGTGGAAGGCTTTCCTCCTTCCCTTTGTCGACTGGATCTTTAGGATGGTGGAGATGATCTGGACATAGGACAAGAGGACCAGGAAGAAGGGTGTCATCAGCAGGACAATGCTGGAAACCATGATGACAACCTCATTGGAGGAGGTGTCCACACAGGCTAGTCTAACCACAGCTAGAATTTCACAGGATATATGGTCAATATACCTGTTTGTGCACATGGGCAGCTGAAAGGTGATAGCAGTGTGTATAAGAGAGTTCATGGAACCGCAGACCCAGGATGTGATGGCCAGCCTCCTGCACAGTCCTGAGTGCATGATGGCAGAGTACCGCAGGGGATCACACACTGCCACATAGCGGTCATAGGCCATCACTGCTAGCAGAGCAAACTCAATCCCACCTAGGCCCAGGGAGAAAAATAACTGGGCTGCACAGCTTACAAATGGAATTCCCTTATGTTCTGCAAGAAAATGCACCAACATCTGGGGGACGATGCTTGTGGCATAAGACACATCCACAAGGGAGAGGTTGGAGAGAAAGAAATACATGGGAGTGTGCAGTCGGCTGTCCAGTCTGATCAGAAGAATGATGAGGAAGTTCCCCAGCACTGTCACCAAGTACATGAACAAGAATAGGACAAAGAGGAAGACTTGTGTGTCCCAGTCACTGGTTAGGCCAAGCAGAATGAATTCATTCACCCAAGTCTGGTTATCTGGTCCCATTAAAAAGTTCAAGGATGACTAATCTGCAGAGAGAATCAGAAAAAGCAGAATCATTTGAATAACTACAGAATGACTGTTGGAGAATACATCCTGTATGCAGCCTACCAGCCCTGTGTCAGTCTTCAGTTCATTCATGAGGCCAAGATGAGTGGCTTGCTCTCATGCTTGACATCGACCCTGTGTCACAGAGATGGGCCAGCGCCTTCAGAGGGACATCATTTGTCTCTGGGGTCCCTTATATCCTGGATTCAATGCAGTGCAGCTTTATAAGTTCTCTATCTTTACCAATTACCTTCATTCTCATAAAGGAAGAACATTTTACTTGGCAATGGTAGGTTAAATGATTTAATGAAGACAAGACTGGAAAGTTCAAAAACTACCTCAAATATGTCACCTAGACCCATCTTGAGTTAATGCAGTAAGTCAATTACAGAAAGGAAGGAGGGAAACACACCAAGAGATGTTGTAGACTAATGTTGTACGTATACAAATGTATCACCTTGAATCTTACTCCGATGTATAATTACAGTGCACCAATAAAATTCTAAAAATAATAAAAAATAAAGAATGATTATGGTGAGTCAGTGATTGGAAGAAAGATCTAGAATCAGATAATGTTGGTTTAGGGCCTGATTTTATTTAACAAGTATGTAATTTGTGTTTAATGGTAAATGTTCCTATATAAACAGGCTCACATTGAATAACTTTTCAGTACATTTAAGTCAAAGGTAAATGGCTTTTTGAGAATATTTTCATTCTGTTACTGATAGTACTTCTGCATTTCTGTGGGTTTTGTAGTAATGACCTCTGTCTTGGGAACATAAAAATGCAAATGTGATTTTTTTCTCCTATCTTCTCCACAAAGGAAGACATTTAAAAAAAAGTTGGTGGCCTTTAATAAAAACCTTTGGTCATTTTGAAAGACTTTGGATTCTTCTGCCTTTAGTGGGCTGAGGTATGCCTTTACAAAGTTATCTCTGATTCCTGGTATTTTTCTCTTTTTAACTTTCTACCACTGAGAATATATTCTTTGGATATGAGTTCATACACACACACACACACACACACACACACACACACACACACACACATTTATTGATGCATTGTAGTCCCACATCATACCATAGTTTAGCATGATAATGACATAGATACATAGAGTTTTCAAAAGCAAATAAAAATATGGAGGCTTAAACCGAGTGTGGTGGTGTACTCCATAATCTCAGTACTTGGGAGGTTGAAACAGGAGGATCGCAGGTTCGAGGCCAGACTTAGCAACCTAATAAGACCCTTTTTCCAAATAAAAATAAAAAGGGGGCTGGGAGTATAGCTCAGAGGTAGAGCACATCTGGGTTGAATCTGCATTACCAAATAGAAAAGAATATGAAGGATCAGATACCATAAGTAAAAGGAATAAAGGGGAATCAGGCATTTAAGTACCCATCTTCATTGTCCAAGACAGAGAATAGATATTAATTCTTGTAGATGTACACTGGAATGGAAACTCTTTTCTAATTATTTTTGCTCAGCAGGTGTTTATTCAGTAAAATGAATATACTATAAAATCAATTTTATATATAAGACAAGAGCAGGTTGCATTTAAAAAAATTTTTTTTCAGAATTGACTCATTGTTACTACTCCCTGTCTACCTTTTTCACTAATGTTCATTTTATTGGAGATATACTACAAAGGAACATAGAAGAGAAGGAGGCAGGAGGAAGTGAGGGCAGAAACAGAGGCTCTTGGTCAGACTAAGAAGGGTCTCTGAGCTGAAAGGGGAAAACTGTCAACATTTCAACTCTCTAACATGATAGAGGACAAAACAACTATTTCCAGAAACAACACACCTCATTCATGGTTCAGAGAGCTATACTTGATTTTTTTTTTTTGTTTTGTTTTTGTTTGTTTGTTTGTTTTTGTTTTGTTTTGTTTTTTTGTTTTGTTTTTTTTTAATTTTTTAATTTTTATTGTAGTAATTCGTGCAATATAGCGTACATCTTTGTTAAGTACAAATTGTTAACAACATATTTGCACACAATTCTCATTTGACCCCTTCCCCGATTCCCTCCCCATTCCCGTTCCCTCCCCCTCCCTCCCCCTAAGGTTCACTTCATTGAGTGACCTTGTTATGTTTATAGCAGCTCAATTCACAATAGCCAAACTATGGAAGCAGCCAAGATGTCCAACCACAGATGAATGGATTACAAAACTATGGGATATATACTTGATTTTTATAAACTCTTCCCTGACATCTTTCTCAAAACCTCATCCAAGAAAAAGACAAGTCCATTGATATTTTCATGCATAAGTAAATTTCTAATGTCTAAGAGTTTATAACATTAAATTTATCCTGGAAAGAAGAGTTTCATACAATCCACCACTTAATCCTATTGTCTTACTAACTTTTACTTTACTACTTCTAGGAGTTATTATACTGTGTGTTTTACAGCAACTTATTTTATTAAGATAGGTTTCTCATATTTGAATCTCTTTTGCTGGTATATTAGCTGATAACTTTTGACCCACTGAGATTGCTATTTACAATTCTATTGCTTTAATTTAAAAAAGCATATGTATATATATAATCCGTATATATATACATATGTATATATATACTTAAATAAGTCTTTTTCTAGACATGTATAGTGTCCCTTGAAGTACTGATAGCAAATAAGGAAAATAGAACTATCATGTGCATTTGAAAGACAAAGAAGAAAAGGTAGGTTGTCCAGATGATTTTAACACACTTTTTGTTAATACCATCTCTGTGTTGCACTGGGCACAACTTCTAGCTAAATATAATGAGTTTCTATTCATATTTTATGATGAATGGACAAGGAGCCAGATAATGAGGCTATAATTACTTGAAGGTTCCATAGCTTTCCCTAAACTTTCGTTTTTCACTGAAGTCAAATAACTAAGGGGAAATTTTAAGCCTATTCACTCAATTTGTCTGTACAAACAAGAGAACAAAAGCCTGCTAGCACAGGGGTAGGCGCGCAGTTGATGTTGGAAACTGTGTTGAACAGTCGTCAGTGCGATGGAGCTGTCCTCAGGTGCAAGTGTGACTTGTGACCAATTCTCAGAGTTTGTCCAACTCTAACTACTTGCCCGTTTGCCAGACATCTGGGCTCCTCTACTAAACAAGAAATCTTACTTTACCTTTTTGAGTTATACAGTCCTCATATTCAACAACATATGCCTCTCTGTAGATGTTTTAAGCTTTCATTTTTTTGAATAATCCCAGTTGCCTACTCTGAACATGGTATTAAGGAATGGCATACCCTGAGCTTGATAGTGTGTGTTAAAGTATGATGCATCAAATTTGAATATTCCATGAAAAAAATTACCTCTTTAAAGCTCTGTTGCTAATGCCTGATATTTATGTTGACATTGAGCATTGTTCTTTTTTTAAAGTGTTTAAAAAGGGAATAATACTAAGTGGGAGGTGAGCAATAGAATATGTCCCAAGTACTGTGACCTACTATATCAGTTTATACTGATACTTCATAATAGGTCAGCCATGAGGAGAAAACTAGAACTTTAGATATGAATAACATAGAAATTGCAAAAAAAAAAAAAATTCAGGGATGAAATATTGAAAGCCAAGGTCACATTTTCTCAGTTAAAACATCACCCTATTTAGACTAATTTAAAAAGTATTCCCATGTGCCTTCTACTATTATCTAGTAATTATGTGTCACAACAAATATGCTTTCAAATGTTCTTCTCCCAAAGATGAAAATTTGGTTTTTAGATTCTTCACAAAATTCTTTTTCTACATGGCAAGACATACCTAATTGAAAAATTAAGTTTTTATCAATTGTAATCTTTTTAAGTAAAATAAACCTATTCATTAATTCCATGGAATTGTTGTGCTTTATCACAAAAATCTAGTCTAAATTTTAACAAATGAAATATTATTTTTAAACTTACTCTATGTGCTAAATTCACTCACTATTATTTTTCCTATTTTTTAACATCCTATTACCTAATAACATCTTTAGCTGAAATTGTATGTCACTTGAAGAAGATGCCTGAGAAATTTACACAACCAAGCAGTCACGCTAACTGATGTTAAACCTGCATTTCTTATTTTCTGGGTAAGGTAGATAAAATGTAACTTTCGACTTTCTTGCCTCCCTTTTCCTAAGTTTGTCTGCTAACCCTTTGTCTATGAGCCAGATAACTGTGCCATTCTCTGTACTTCCACTCAGACAGAGCCTCTGATCTAAAATTGCCCTTCCTGTCCTCCTCCAAAATAGAATATCAAGGATGTCAAGATCTTCATTCAAGTTAAACGTATTTCTAATACAAATTCTCAGGCAGTGATTCGGGTAATGTTTGCTGCCAATATCTGGTATTTTAGATCATGGGATCAAGCATGTATTACAATTTTCTTAAAATTGGGAGGGATTCTCATTTATGGCAAACTCCTTACATCTCTGCAGAATGCCCATGAGGAAAGATACAGTTTCGAATACAATGACTTCTCCACATGAACTACCCTTTCAGCCTTATGCCACACTCCTATTTCTGCCATAATAAAAATGATGAGACCTCCAGGAAGCAGGAGTAACTGCTACTCCCCCCTAAAAAAAGATCTGAGACCTGATCCACAGACACCTTAACCAACTATGAACAGAACTGTTGACACTGTGACCCCCGCACACATAGGATCATTCCGAGCGGTCTCTGGAGATGTCACTGGATGCTGCTATTCCCAGGGTTCTTTCACCATGTTAAATTGCATTTAGTTTCCCTGCTGCTCTATGGGCCAACACTCAAAAATACTCAATTAATCTTTGCAAGGAAGGAGGTAACCAGAGCTTGGCACTTAGATGTGATTTCTCTCCATAACAGTCATTGCCACATTTCATGGCCCTATCCCAGCGAGTGCAGTTCACATTTAAAACCCTCTAAAATTCTTGTCTATTTCTATTGGCTGACTACTTCAATACATGAGGTTCTCCCTCCCTACTCTCACCCCATCCTGGCATTAGGAAGAGAGAAGTTAAGTTTTGACTCGGAAATATCTGTGAGGTATGCACAGTATAAAATGGTATCTCGGTGTCTCTTCCTCCAGAAATATTTCAGAAAAGTAATCCTTCCCACTATACATGCCACATCAAAGAGCACATGATGAGTCTTGAAAGCCCAAACTCAAGCGTGCTGAGGCTTGAGGGTGAGCCCATCACCCGTGTTACAGAGAAGATGACCTGCTTCATAATGCACTCGACGCCCTATTGCTAAGGGATGAAATGCCGAGAGCTTTTCTCTTGGGGAAATTTGTTTGTGCATCATCTTTCTTAACACTCCATTGAGTCTTCATCACATTTGGCCTCCTTATTAGAGTCCTTTGTAATCTCAGCTGCATCAGTAGAGTCCTGAACACAGAAGCAAAGGCAAGACACACAATCTACAGATATTTTTCCTTCATGCTATCAAAATAAACTTGAACCTTACCTTTATTCAAATGAGATCTCAGTGGAAATGGCACTTCCCTTCAGAGAAAGACTTATCTACTCTGCCCTGAACACTTGTACACACAGATGGTGTCCATCGTGGAGACAGAAGAAGTCCCAGAAAACTCACATGTGGATACAGAGAACTCCAGGGCCACTTTGATGGGTGATACATTAAAAACAAATTTATATTCTGAGAGGACAATTAGTTTTTCCTCTTTAGGGTCTTGTTGGGGTCTTGTTATTTATTTTCTCTCTGGATTTAGTTGCCTGACTTTTTACATGATTTAAGTCTGATTATTGAAACCCAGTATCTCAAACAGGCATAATCTGGAAATTTGCATTTGGTGGCTTATTTTACCATTGTGTTGTTGTGTAAATTATCATCTTCTTTCTATCTCTTGACCCCTATACCTAGGGAAATTTTTGCAGTACAATTCCCTTTGCTCTGACAATTTCTATAGTGCATCACTACAACTGATTCAAGAGGACCCAACCCTGACATGAGAGTCAAGAGACCTCAATTGTAGTCTGAATTTATATTCTTAATGCTGTATGACTCTGACAATCATTTAATCATCTTACATTTTACTTATTTCCATTGATATGAAAATCAAAATACCTGTATAAACACTCCTAGAAATAAAAATTGCAATAAGTGACAGTTTATATTTACTAGAAAGGTAATATATTCCTACTACATTTTCATGAATATCAATGCCTAATAAAATATTTTAGTAACCTAGGCATCTTCCCAAAAAATCATGCAGGATGTATCCATAGTATTTCAATTTTTAATTAATAATAATTCTCTTTCCCCAAACTCTAATTCACTCTCTCTCTTCCTCTCTGCCAGTACTAAAGTTTGGAATTGATAAACTGATTTAGTGAAAATGTACCTATGCCTGCAGCCTCTGGAAAGCAGAATGATTGTGTTGCATTTGTTATAACACGTAGGTGATAAAATTTTAGCATCCCTAGTTCATACCACTAATCCAAAGTCCTTAACAAATCAAATGGGAGTAAGTTCTGCCTCTCTATAAACTCTTGTTCACACCCACCATCTACTGACACCTCTGTTCAGAATTCTCAAATGTTAATCAGTGCCTGGCACTAAGAATATGTCTCCTTCAGATCAAGATTGTTTTCCAAAGAGTACCTACTCCAGCAAAGTGGTGGACCATGGAGATTAGGTGTCCCAGTCCTCCTGGGCTCCAGACTCAGAACCTGTCTGGGACTAATTTACAAAGACTCCTGGGAGGAAGTTCACTGGTGCTCCCAAGTGGGCTCCTTCACGGAATAATAAAATGAGATAGTGGCTGCACTGGCAACATGTACCTGCCAGACCCCGCAGGAGCCTGTTGCATGAGTGTTAATTGCTGTCATGGCTTCCAGATCTCAGAGGCAGGGCTACCGTGCTGCCTTTCCTCTCCCCATAGATGGTTCTTCATCCTGCTGCTCTCAAAAACTCTACTTAATTCTTAAATCATTCTTAAAAATCATGAAATCCAGTTTTCGCTCTCCCATATCCCAAAATGCCTTTATCTCTTAATGATGCCTCTTTTTAGCTGTTCAGTAAATGAAACTGAATCCATTACAGGTGGAAAAAGCCCTCTTCTCCTATATCCAGGATACAAAATAGCACATGATACAGTTTATGCTCCCCCCCAAAAGGATATTGCATACGAGATTAAAGATTTCCAATAAGATCTATGACAATGAAGTCTTATGATCTACAGGGCAAAAGTGACTAAGCAAGAAGGGCATTCAATATAATGCAAAAAGTATTAACTTGTGCACCTCTTCAAATTTTTAATAGGTATGAAGACATTCAGTGTGATTTTGAAAGAACAGATTCACATCACCATTCTAGGGTATATTATTCATTCTTCATGCATCCTGAACTGAATTTTTTGTCCATTTATTTATTCATTTACCAAGTCCAATACCCAGCAACTTCTCAGCACCACCACCTACAGATCTACTCAGTATTCAGCTGACCACCATCACCCCAGTACTCACCCCCATTGTCTCAACTACTCGCCTACCCATTGCTGCATTCCAGTTCTCATATACCAGAACATCCGTTTCCCTAATGCCCACTAATTATCCACCAAATCATCTATATTCACCCAATGTAGCACCTATCACTTTTCTGTAAATCTGTTCAGTTATGTTACCAAGGGATTCAAATGGTATAGAACCAATGTCTTTGATGAAGTTTCTTGGACATTCTAGAAAATAGGAAGGGGAAGTAGAGGTTCTACTCTTTCTTCCTTCCAATCTCAAAACTCCTTCAAAATTAAAAGAGTTGACTGAATAGTTTACCTGCAGCAAGCTGGTCCAATCCCATCCTGACTTCAGTCACACTATCCAGATGTTTACATCCCTGCTGTTTTTCTCCATTCATCTGTAGTGAACAAAGGTGAATTCCCAGATTCCAAGCTCCACCACATTCTTTGTCATTCTCATTAAATCCTTGGGAAAATCTTTCTCATTCAACCTCAATAATTCAACTCTTACTTTGAAATATCTCTCAGATGGAACCTTCTTTTCCATTACTAGTACTAGTTGCTCCCATTATTTTATCATCTTACTTTTTGAATTTGTTTATTGGTGTATTGTAATTGTACATCATAGCGAGGTTCAAAACGATAGCAACATACATACACTCAGCACTTGGAATGATTCCCCCTAGGTCCCACCCTGATCCTACCCCTCCCCATACATGTTACTGAAATTTGTATCGATACTTTCGTATATGGAAATAGCATTATTTGAACTGTTTCCTCATTAATTCCTCTTTTGCCCCTCCCCTGTCTCTCCTCCAATTCCTTTCCCTTGTTCTACTAATCTCTCTCCTTTTTTATCTGAAATCTCTTCACTTTTCTATTTTATCTCCAATTTCCATATATGAGAGAAGTCATATAGCCCTTGATTTTCTGAGACCAACTGATCTCACAGCATAATATTCTCTAGTTCCACCCACTTTCCTACAAATGACATACTTTGTTTTTCTTTATGGCTGAGTAAAATTCCATTGTGCATATATACCACATTTTCTGTAGCCATTCATCTGTTGACTGACACTTAGGTTGCTTCCATAATTTGAGTTGTACTGCTAAAATCAGAGAAGATGCTGCAGAATCATGGAACAGGATTTGGGGAGGGAGCTAAGGAGGGGGGAAAAGACTTGATGAAAGACAGTTTGAACAGTGATACATGTATATATATATGTATATATATATATATATGTATATATATATGCTTGTATATGTATTCTTGAAGATTGTCATTCTAACTGTAGTTAGACGGAATCTCAGTGTAGCTTTGATTTGCCAATGATTTTGAACACTTTTTATATATTTATTGTACATTTGTACTTTTTGAGGTGTCTATGAGTTAAATTGCTCATTTTTATTGGGTTATTTGATTTTAATTACATTTTTTAAGTTCTTTATATATTCCAGATATTAGTTCTCTCTCAGAGGAGTAGCTAGCAAAGATTTCCCCCCATTTTGTTGGCTCTCTCTTCAGATTCTTGTCTATTTCCTTTTCTGTGAAGACACTTTTTAATATGATGTCATCTTATTTTTGATTCTCAGTTTTATTTCCTGACATTCTGGGGTCTTATTGAAGAAATCTCTACCAGTGCCTATATGTTTTCTTCCGGTACTTGCAAAGTTTATGGTCTAATTTCTAGGTCTTCTTTGATCCATTTTGAGCTGTCTCTTGTGCAAGTGAGAGATTGGGGTCTAATTTCATCTACATATGGGTCAGTTTTTCTAGCACCATTTGCTGAAAAGGTTCTTTTTCTTCAGTTTACTGTAAGATTGAGGATTTGTTTCTATATCTTTTATTCTATTCCATAGGTCTATGTGTCTACTTTTGTGCCTATATCATGCTTTTCTTACTATTATAGCTCTATAGTATAATTTGAAGTCAGGTATTCTGATGTCTCTAAAATTATTCTTATTGCTCAGAATGGCCTTTGCTATTTTTAAATTTGTTCTTCCATGTGAATTTTAGGACTATTTTTTTCTAGATCTGTGAAGGATGATATTGGTATCTTGATAGAGATTGCATTGTAACTGTAGATTGCTTTTTGTTGTATGGCCATTTGTTCTGCCTATCCAAGACCATGTGAAGTATTTGAACCATCTAAGGTTTTCCTAAATTTCTTTACTTAGTGTTCTATAACTTTCATTGTAAAGGTCTTTTACTTTTCTCATAGATTTATTCAATATACCTTTTGTTTTATTATTTTTGAGGCTATTGTCAATGAAATTATTTTCTGCATTTCTTTTTTTAGTAGATTAAGAAACATGGTTCAATAAGACCTCAAAATCTCAAAAATCTAAAATAAGAATTAAGAAACTGGATAACATTTAATTAAAAAGCTTCTGTACAGCAAAAAAAAAAGCAAAAAAACAGAGAAAAGACCTCAAGAATCTAAAGAGAAAGCCTACAGAATGAGACTTGTATCTAGAATATACGAAGAACTTTAACACTAACATTAAGTCAGCAACTTAATAAATTGATTATCAGTTAAAAACACTAAAAAATTTTAAAAATGGGCAACTGAACTAAAGAGACATGTCACAAAAGAAGAAATACAAATAGCCAATAAATATATGAAAAAATGTTCAACATCACTAAGACTTAGGGAAATGCAAGTCAAAACTACACTGAGATTCTATCCAACCCCAGTTAGAATGGCAACCATCAATAATACAAGCAATAATAAGTGCTTGTGGGAATGTAGAGAAATAGGAACTCTTATACATTGTTGGTGGGATTGCAAGTTAGTGCAGCCTCTATTCATATCAGTGTGGAAGTTCCTCAGAAGACTGGAAATGGAGCCACCATATTATCCATCCATACCAATCCTGAGTATCTTTCCAAGAGAATAGAAGCCATAATATTAAAGTGATACATGCAAATTCATGTTTATAGCAGCACAGTTCACAGTAGCCAAATTATGGAACTGGTCTAGTTGTGTATCAACAAACAAGTAGGTTGTAAAATTGTAGGATATACTCACAATTTGAATTTTACTCAATCATAAAGAACAAAATCATGTCATTAGCAGGAAAATGGATGGAACTAGAGAATATTATGCCAGTAACAAAAAGGGAAGGGTCATACATTTTTTTCTCATACGTAGAAACTAGGGAGAAATTGGTATACAAGAGGGACTCCAGAAAAAGGAATAGAAACCCCAGTGGAGTAATGGAGGAAGTCTAGGGAAAGGAGACTTGTTGAAGGAAATACTTCAAATGATGCTATATCCATATACAAATTATGAATGCCAATCTCAATATCATGTGCAGGGCAAAGAAGGGAGAAAGTTGGATCTGGGGAGAAACCCAAGTGCTGAGTGTCCCTATCACTTTAAATTTCATTACAATGTGTGATTACAATACACCAATAAAAGCATATTTTATTTGATTGATTGATTATGTGTGTGTGTGTGTGTGTGTGTGTGTGTGTGTGTGGTACCTGGGATAGAACTCAGGGGTATTCTACCACTGAGCTACACCGCCAGCCCTATTTTAGTCTTTTATTTTGAAACAGGGTTTCACTAAGTTGCTGAGACTGGTCTCAAATCTGTAATCCTCCTGTCTCAGCCTCCCAACTACTGGGATTACAAGCGTGAGCCACCATACCTAGCTAAAAGTATATTTTAAAGAAAGAAATCTGGTGCATTTGAGAGTTGTGGGCGTCATTCAAACCAGACATACTGAAGCAGAAAATATGCAGATAAGTTTCAGTGGACTATGTTTTAAGTACCTTTTATTGGGTTTCTGATAGAAATGAAAACGCCTTAAAATTTTATTCTGTAGACCACTCTTACATTCACCTTTTAGCACCCATTATTCTAATATGACCCAACTCACAAATATTTGACCTAAAGTCTTTAATGATCTCAATACTAACTCTCAACTCAATTGAGTGAAGAGCATCCAAGTCAACCACAGTCTATGTTTCTCACTCACATGAGCCTCCATCCAAACTATAATTCTCATTGTTGTATCAACAGGAAATGCCCTGACTTCTGCATAGGAAGTTCATCTCATAGGTGTCTACCTTGGAATTGAATTAAATCCTTCAAGAACCATTTGAGATAGGCAAAATACATACTATCGATTCACAACCTTTGTATTGCAAAAAAGAGCATGAATGTGAAATTATTTCCCCGCAGGAATTATACATATCATTTGAGTGAGCTATTTCCAGAGAAACAATTTGTTTGACTTCTAATTCCTTGTCATGTAAAGCATTATTTGCCACTGTTCTAGTTTACCTAGATGAAAATTAGTACATGCCCCCTCAATTATTTTTTTTATTTAAAAACCTTTCAAAACTAATTAAAATGTACCATTCTGGTGATGGTTATTGACAGTAGAGGAGGCTGGACATGGTGGTGAGGGGGCTAGGACAAGAACTCTCTGTATTTCCTATTCAATTTTGCTGTGATTTTACTTGTATGATAAAATTTGAATATCAAATGGGCTTCAAGTGACATGAATCATCAACTGCACTTGAACTCTTGGCTTCTGTGAAAATGTGTTGACAAATGTAAGAACTACAAATGACTAGTTATTGACATCAATAAAATATAATAAACTAATGTTAAAACTAACATTTTAAATGATACCCCTTCTATGCAGTAAAATACCTCTCAAACTAGTCGAATACTGTCAGTTGGTGCCTGAAACTTAAAGTTTCATTAGCCACTGATTGCCTTGTATACACACAACCTTTGCTTGCTTATATCCCTCTTGGGATGAATCAAGACCTTCATTTGTTCTTTCTCCATTTGTTACCTCCATCACACAAAGCACAGCAGTTTACCCACAGGTAGTCCTGAGCTAAAAAAAAAAAAAAAAAAAAAAAAAAAAAAAAAAACCTTCAGTCAGCCTTGAAAACACACTGTCTCCGAATGTTGACTCAAATTATTCCTGCACATGGTTATATAACCACACATTATTTTATGTAGGTTTTCAAAAGTATAAATGCATTTTGTTTCCATTGGAAACAGCATAATCTTTTTCAAAGTGTGTTTGCATAAGTACTAATGGTCAAGGTAAGATCCATGATTAAAAACAATATGACAAAAAAAAATTGGGTGGTACATATTTTCCCTTATTTTGGGGGCCATAGAAGTGGAGATTGGAGTAAGGATGGGAAGAGCTATGACAATAGTGCTTACCCCCACTGAACACACTGCTGTGACATAAAAATACTCCCACATTCCACACCCAACACAACCACTCAGCCTGCTACATAACATCTCCAGCACACATTACATCATCTCTAACAATGCAGCTGATGCCCGTCATACAAGTTGGGTGGAGAGCTCAGAGGCAAAGACCTTTTCTCCATCATGCTCATGAGTCAGTGAGTTGCCAGTTTTGACTTTAACCCAGAGAATTGTCCTAATAGCTTCTGCCAGGCCCCCTTCACCTCCTTATTCCTCAGGCTGTAAATCATGGGGTTCAGCATGGGCGTCAAAATGGCATAGAAGAGAGAGATCAACTTCTCCTGAAGGACAGAAGGGTTGGAGCGGGGCTGGATGTAGGTGAAAATGGCCATGCCATAACACAGGATCACCACGGTGAGGTGAGAGGCACAGGTGTGGAAGGCTTTCCTCCTTCCCTCTGTCGACTGGATCTTTAGGATGGTGGAGATGATCTGGACGTAGGACAGGAGGACCAGGAAGAAGGGTGTCATCAGCAGGACAATGCTGGAAACCATGATGGCAATCTCATTGGAGGAGGTGTCCACACAGGCCAGCCTAACCACAGCTAGGAGTTCACAGGATATATGGTCAATGTACCTGTTTGTGCACATGGGCAGCTGAAAGGTGATGGTAGTCTGCATGAGAGAGTTCATGGAGCCACAGACCCAGGATGTGATGGCCAGCCTCCTGCACAGTCCTGAGTGCATGATGGCAGAGTACCGCAGGGGGTCACACACTGCCACATAGCGGTCATAGGCCATCACTGCTAGCAGAGCAAACTCAATCCCACCTAGGCCCAGGGAGAAAAATAACTGGGCTGCACAGCTTACAAATGGAATTCCCTTATGTTCTGCAAGAAAATGCACCAACATCTGGGGGACGATGCTTGTGGCATAAGACACATCCACAATGGAGAGGTTGGAGAGAAAGAAATACATGGGAGTGTGCAGTCGGCTGTCCAGTCGGATCAGAAGAACAATGAGGAAGTTCCCCAGCATCGTCACCAGGTACATGACCAAGAACAAGACGAAGAGGGAGACTTGTGTGTCCCAGTCACTGGATAGGCCCAGCAGAATGAACTCACTCACCCGAGTCTGGTTTTCTCTTTCCATTCAAAAATATTAATCTGCAATATAATTCAGAGATAACAGAAAATGTTTATAAAGTACCATAAAATAAGTTTTTAATGCATCTGAATTCTTCAACCATGCTTAGCCAGGTATCAGAGTAATCAAAATGATGGGCTGAATCTCAATTCATGGTCTTGATTCCTTTATGCTTTATATAATTTTGTACTGGAAAGGCAGTCTAGTGCCTCATGGAGGCATGATTTGATGCTAGGAGTGGGTCAGTTAAAGTCTGGAGAAAATGCACTGCAATTTCAGCAGCTCTATCATTGTAATAACTTCCAGGGCATGGAGAGAATGACACGTGGCAATCGCAGATTACAGCAAGCAATAGAGAAGACTGTGATTGGAAACTCCAAGAATTATCTAAAGTATGTCAACTAAACCCATCCCGGTAAATTGAATAAATCCATTATAGAAGGAAAGATTTAGAAGAAGTAAGGTCTGTAGAAAGAACTAGAGTCACAAAGCCTATGCTTAAAACCTGGTTTTAGTAGGTAGCTGCATGATATTGGGTTAGTGATGAACTTTTATATATACAAGAGCATAATATTAAGTAACCCACAAGTGCATATAAGCTTAGATGTAGATAACATATGAGAAGGTACTTTTCAACTGTTCCAGAAAAAAAAACTACTATAGGAATATTGGTGTTAATAGCAATTTGATTTCTGTATTGGGGTTGATAAAATAGCAGACATGATTTTCTCCTCATATCCCTTCTACAAATTCAGACAATAATAACATTAGAAGAGAAAAAATAACCCTGGATGTAGTCTTTAATATATATGAGAGCTTAGAGATGACTTGGAGCTTTGAGGACCTTGGGGCCACTGGGGTTTTTTGTTGTTGTTGTTGCTGTTATTTTTGTTTTAAATCTTTGGTCTATTCAGCCATTAGTGAAACTGGGTGAGAGGGTCATAATGGTTGCTTTTTAAAAATCTTTTTATACCTTGCTACTGTTAAGAATCTCTCCTCCTTTGTCTATGTCCTCCAAATAAAATAAAAAGAATATGGGTGCTTAGATGGTCTAGGTAGAAAAAAAAAAAAAACCTAAGAGAAAGTACACATTAATGGAATTATCTTCATTGTCCAAGGCAGAATGAGGTATAATAAAGTATGAATTCTTGTAACTGTCTATTTGCTATATATTTGAATGGAGATTTCCTTCTTTTTATCAGTAAATACTTTTTTCAGTAAAAATACTATTCTATCCATTTTAAACATTAAGTAGAAGCAGGTTACATTCTAAAAATTGACTCATGGTTATTATGTGTCTACCTACTCAGTAATGTTCCTTTTATTGGACAGTATAAAATAAAGAAAACAAGCTGGGCATGGTGGTGCATGCTTGTAATCCCAGCATTTGGGAAGCTGGAGGATCCGGGTTCATGGCCAGCATCAGCTACCTAGTGAGGCCCTCCACAACTTAGTGAGACTCTGTTGCAAAATAAAGAATAAAAAAATAGGGCTGGGGGTGTAGCTCAGAGGTAGAATGCCCCTGAGTTCAATCCCCAGTACTGAAAATAATAATAATAATAATAATAATAATAATAATAATAATAATAATAATAATAAAATACAGAAAACAAAAAGGCATGATGGCAGTGATTGTAGGAGGGAGTAGGTACAGAGTTTTGGCCACGCTAGAGTCTCTGAGCTGAGAAGGAGGAACTGTCACTGCCTCAACTCTATCACCTAAAAAGGACAAAACAGAACAGGTGGTTCCAGAAACACCCCACTCATTCAAGGCTCAGAAAGTCACATATGTTCTTTTTGACATCTTTCCTGATGTTCCCCAGAGCCTGACCTCAGTATTCTACCCCTGTCACTCATGTTGCTGCTACAAAATCATCATCATCATCATCACCATCATCATCATCCTGAGAGAATTAATTGCCTCAAAGAAGATTAGACTCAAATTCAAATTCTAACCCCTCAAAAATAGTTCATTTAAAAAATCTGTGTGCCCATATGTCCCTTTCACTCTGAAGTTCATTATATTGTGTGATTGCAGTGCACCAATAAAAGTATACTGAAAAAATGAAATAAAATCACAACTAACTTTAAAAAAATCTGTCAACTATTGTTGAATATACCACAGGCCTGCATCTGAATTCAATATTTTTTTTTCCCATTAATGTGGCAAACATGTATGAAATTCCATTTTTGCTGGAAGCTGGGATTTCAGGGTGAGTATTACCCCTCACTGTGTTCAAGGAGCAACCCCCGCAGGTGGAGGAAGAAGCGTAGAACTGGTCATTGGCCCGTCCGGAGGCAGCTGGTCTACCTCCTGGAGAACAGGAAGCCCACAAGGCAGGTGGTTCCAGAAACAACCTATTCATTCAAGGCTCAGAGAGTCATATATGTCCTTTTTGACATACGCATCTCTACTGCAGCCTCAGCACATCACAGATGAGCTACAGTCACACCCTAGAAAAAGCATGAGCTTAGAGCCCCATGGTGCCAGTTTGAATCCACATGTCTTCTGCTTCCCAAGTCTGGAGGAAGGCACTGACTCTCCTTAGGCCTCTTTTCTCTACACCTGCCATATGCACATAATATTGGGCAACTTTCTGAAAGAGTCATTTGTAAAATTACAATGGAAGGAGGAGAAGCTAGGCATGGTGACACCTGCCTATAATCCCAGTTTTGGGGAGACTGACACAGGAGGATTTGCATTTTTGAGACCAGCCTCAGCAACTTCAAAATAAAAAAATAAAATAAGGCTGGGGTGTAGCTCAGAGGTAGATTCCCTGGGTTCAATCCACAGTACAAAAAATGAAAAAGAACTGAAAAATGAGCTTTCCTACATGTGCACATGAGCATGTAGATGCCCATTATTAAATGGTGATTGTTAATCTTGATTTTGTGGTATTTATCTGTTTCAGGGTCTTATTTTTGTTTTTACCCCCTTTCTAATATCCTTGTTTTCTTTTGCTCCTGACTGGCTCCTTCTCCACCATTATAAAACAAAATGTATCAAATTCTCTCTCATTAAAAAAAAATGCATACATATATAAATCTCTCAATGTGGAAGAATAAGCATTGCTATATATTTGTCATTCTAAAGTCCTCTTCACTTCACACCTCAAATGATTAGTGTTCGTTTTCTGGACTCATTTCCTATTACTCATCTTGTAAGCCATGGAAATTTCTGCCCTCATTTATCTATAAAATTTAAAATGTAAAGGTTACTGATGACCGGCTATCATTCATTCCAGAGACTTTGATTATATTTAAAGTCTTTAATTACTTTTTAGCAACGTTAACTATTCTATGAAACTCAGCTCTGTCATATGATTCTCTCCTGATTTTCCTCCAAACTAATTTTCATCTCTGCATTCTCTCTCTCCTTTGCTGCGAGCACTTTCTAAGATTCTGTGCTTGGAACATGAAGAGTGTGTGTGTGTGTGTGTGTGTGTGTGTGTGTGTGTGTGTGTGTGTGTGTGTGTTACTTGAGATTGAACCCAGGGACATTCCTCTGAGCCCTAAAACAGTTACAGCTGAAAAGAACAAGATCTGGCTGCCTGATTGGAGTGGACAGATATGAGTTACATTATTTGGCACCTGGTCCATCACTGTGAAATAAGAATAGAAAACCAATTACATTTAGGTGGAAGGCAAGCCAAAAGTAATAAGAAAAACACCTGGACAACACATTTCCTCCATTTGGCTTTCCAAATGCTGATGATATGTCTTTTGTTGTAGATTCAACAGCTCTCCCTAAACCTATGTTTTTCACTGCAGTCAAGAGGCTAAGGGAAAATGGTGAGAAATATTTATAAATACAAACAAGACATCCAAAGCCTTTTAGTAAACTTAGCCCCACAACTGATGTACAGAATACATTGGTGTTGAACAATGAACAAAAGTTAGTGTTAACCCTATTGAGCTCTTCCTCCTATACCAGTCTACTTTGTGTCCTCTCCTATTTGTTCAGCTCCAGGAATTTCACCTGCTTGCCAGGTATTTAATGTTCCTCTAATAAGCAATAAAATTCTATTTTTCATTCTCTGGGTCATATCTTCCTTATATTCAACAAACCTCAAAACACATCTCTCTACATATGTTTTGAGATGTTTCTGTTTACTAAAACAAACAAACCTTTCTAATCATCTCAAAAAACAGTATTGAAAAATGACATACCTTAGAAATAAGTACTATGAAGGAAGGACTTCCTTTTGACTCTGTTTTATACAATTTGATAAATGTAGGACAATTAATATGACCAATGACTATAACAAAATATATGATAGAATAACAAAGGTATTGAGGCTGTGGGCATAGCTCAGTAGTAGAGCACATGCTCAGCATGAATAAGGGTATGGATTCAATCTGCAGGACAAGAAGGAAGGAAGGAAGGAAGGAAGGAAGGAAGGAAGGAAGGAAGGAAGGAAGGAAGGAAGGAAGGAAGGAAAGGAGGGAAGGGTTGCCATTGAAACATTTCATTAAAAATTATCTCCTTAAAGTTCTATAACTAATGCTTAAAATGTTTTAATATTAAAATGTTCATGTTTAGCAGTCTTTTCTGTTAAATGTTTAAAATAAAATAGTACTAAAACAGAGATTAAAATATGAAGTACCAGCCGGGCATGGTGGCGCACGCTTGTAATCCCAGCATTCGGGAGGCTGAGACCGGAGGATCCGGGTTCGAGGACAGCCTCAGCTACCTAGTGAGGCACTCTGCAACTTAGTGAGACTCGGTTTCAAAATAAAGAATAAAAACTAGGGCTGGGGGTATAGCTCGGGGGTAGAATGCCCCTGAGTTCAATCCCCAGTACCGCAAAAAAAAAAATAAAAATAAAATATGAAGTACCTAAACTTACTGTGAACTAATATGTCAGTTTATACCTGTGCTTCAAATAATAGAAAATGGAAGCTTTAAGTGTGAATGACATTGAAATTC
Organism: Graphiurus murinus; assembly: GCA_004027655.1. Lineage (NCBI taxonomy): Eukaryota > Metazoa > Chordata > Mammalia > Rodentia > Gliridae > Graphiurus > Graphiurus murinus. The sequence continues at coordinate 104,728 of PVLC010000429.1, read as the reverse complement.
CAGAAGAAGTCAGAGAAAAGATATGAAAAGCAAATACCAAAATTCCTCAGTTAAAGTACAACCTTAATGAAAATGGATAAATAAAACTAACATGTGTACTACTTCATATACTTATAGCATTTTTATTTCTAAAGAGAATATTTGATGCCTATACAATACATACAAATAATTTTATATGTCGAATAAATAAATGAAAAACTACCACCCTGGTGTGACCCTAGTTTAAAGTATCTCCATGTGCCTTCTCCTAATCCATTCAGTAATTATTCATTGCAGCAAATATCCGGATCTAATATTCTTCTCTCTATGTCAAAGAAACAAAGACAAAAATAGGTATTCGGCTTCTTCCATGAAAACCTTTATCCATGAAACAATACACCTAATCTAAAAGTTAAATTTCAGTCCATCATAATCCTATTTAAATGCAGCAAGCCTAGTTGTTGATTCCATGGAAACCATTACAGTTTCCTTAGAGAAAAATTTTAGTATAAATTTTAATAAATCAAATATTATTTTTAAACCAATTCTACATGATGAATTCGCCCACTATTCCTTTTCCTATTTTTTTCAAGATCTTACTACCATATAACATTATTAGCTGGAAATATATGCACACCCAAAGAAGATGAGTGAGAAATTCATACAATCTTTCTAGCTGATGTTAAAATCTGAATTCATTTTTATCTGAGTGGAGTAGATAAAATTTGAGTTTAGACTTTCCTGCCTCCCTTTTTCTGAGTCTGTCTCCTCTTATCTATGAGCCAGATAACTTATACTATCCTCTTTACCTCTCTACTCCAGGGCTAGCCTTCCAGTACACAGGTCCCTGCTCTAAAACTCTAAAATTGCTTTTCTCTCCATTGTTTTTTTTTTTTTTTTTTTTTTTTTTTTTTTTTTTTTTTTTTTTTTTTTTTTTTTTTTTTTTTTTTTTTTTTTTTTTTTTTTTTTTTTTTTGCATGTGATGCTGAAGATTGAAACCAGGGACATTCTACCTCAAGTAATCCTTCTTTCTCAGCCTCGAAAATACTAGGAATACAGGTGCATGCCACCACACCCAGCCTCTCCTTCTCTTAAAGGGTATATCAAGGATGCCAAGATTTTAGCTCCGTTTAAATATATTTCTAAGGTCAATTCTCAGGCAGAGATTTTGATAATGTTTGCTGTTAACATCTGGTATTTGACAGTCATAGAATCCGGAATCATCCCACTAGTTTGTTACAATTTCCTTAAGTCTGAACAGTTGATCACTCAGATGGGAGTTCCATAATGCCAAGCTCCCTATGTCTCTGCAGAATGTATAACAGGAAAGAGTCTATTTCCAAGCATGAACATAACTTCTCAACATAAAGAACCCCTTTAGCTTCTCATCTATAATACCCTCCCCATATCCCTGCTCTGATAAAAATGACCAAACCTTGAAGGAAATATGAGAAATAATTCACCAAGGAAAGGATGAGAGACATGACCCACAGGCTACTCAACTAAATATGGACAGAAATGTCCACTCTATGGGTCCCACACAGACAAGATCATTATATGTGTTCTCTGAAGATGTCTTCAATGCCGCTGTTCCCACTGCGACTTCACCAGTTCTTAAAAGTATTTATTTCTCTTGCTTTCTATGCTCCTAAATACTCAATTTACCTTTGCAAGGAAGGAAGCAATCAGAACTTGGCACTTAGGCATCATTTCCCTTCTCAACAGTCAACGCCACATTTTATTATTCCAGTGGGTGTATTAGACGTTTTAAACTACCTAATATCATTTTCCACTTCTATTCACTAGTTGCTTTACAAATTATCTTCTCCTTTCCCTCTGTTTGAGGAAGAAAGAAGCATTGATTTAAAAAGACTTAGGGGGTAGACAATTGTAAAAAGATCGCCCAATGTCTCACTCTCCAAAAATACATCTCAGAAGAATAATCATTTCCACTATTCATGTCAGTTCAAAGAGTGCACGGTTGGACAATACCTTTTATCAGCCTCCAAAACTCAATCTAAAGCATAGTGAGTCACAGAGGTAATTACCAACATTATCTCCCATTTGTTACAGAGATGATTTCCTATAGGTAAGGAACAAAGGGCCAAAATTTTTTCTCCCCAGAACATTTGTGTATCCGATTGTAACATACCTTTGAGTCTTAATTATATTGAGCCTCCTTACTGAAGACTGCCTGCAATCTTGACAGGGATAAGTAGAGTCCTAATTACAGAAGCACAGCCCCATTATGAAGGTAAAAAACACACAATGTACTGATATTTTTCTCTCATACTGGTCAAAATAAAACAGAACCTTACCTTTGCGAAGCTGAGCTCTCAATAGAAATGGCACTTTCATTTAGAGAAAGATTTATCTGCTCCGTGCTGTGAACTTGATCATCTTATATAGTGTCCATCACAGATGGAAGTATTTCCAGCATCCTAGGATTTGGACACAGGAGACCCCAGGACCACTTGGGTGGGTTATATATAAAAAATAATTTTTATTCTGAGAGGGCAGGTTGTTCTTTTTTCTCTTTAGGTTCTGGTTGTCTACTTTCTTTCTAAATTTGGTTGCCTGACTTCACATAATTTGAATCCAATGTTCGAGACGCAGTTTCTCGAATTTGTGCAATCATGAAATTCACATTTGGTGGCAATTATTATCATCGTTTCATTGTATAGATTTTTACCTTCTTTATATCTTGTTTTCCCTATGTGTAAGACCATAATATTCTTCTGCAGCATAATTCTCTTACTCAATGAAGTCTCCATGGTGTAATACATTCTAGAGGGACTAGCCCTGAAATAAGAACCAGCAGACACCAATTGTAGTTCCAGCTCACATTCTGGATAAAGTATAACTTTGGTTAATTCATTTAATTATCTTTCAGTTCAAATTTCTGTCATGTAAAGGAAAATCAAATTCTCTTAAGAAAACAATTAAAACAATTGAGATAGACTTTAAAGCAATTGACAATCTTTTCTGAAAATGTAATATACATCTGCCACATACTCATGAATATTGAATAGTATCTGAATAAAAGTTTTGTAGATCTAGGTTTCCTCTCCAATTCTATTCTCCAAAAAATAATGCAGAATTCATGCATGGTATTTATAATACTTAATTAATAATCATTCTCTTCCTCCAACCTCTGTTTTATTCATTCTCATTTCCCCTGCTAGTTCTAAAGTTTGGAATTGAAAAATCCATACCAAAAGTAAAAACACACCTACACATCCTGCTTTTGGAAAGCAGAATGTTTTACTACACTTCTTGTAAGATTTAGGACGAAATGATTTCCTCATTAGTCCCTAGAAAATCAGATCAATACAAATTCTGTCCCTCACACAGAAGCCTGTTTACATTCTATAATGCCCTCTGTTGATTTTTCTATCAAGAGCTCTCAAATATTAGAGTCTGACAAAATAAACTTGTCTACTTTAGTCTAGGTTGAGGATTTTTTTTTTCTAAAGGTTACTCCCCTTCAATAAAATAATGTATGATGGAGTTTAAGAGTCCTCAACTCCTTGGGCTCCAGGGCTCAGAATTCACCTGAGACTAGTTTAGAGTATGAGAGAAACTACTAGAAAGTTCACAGGTGCCCTCAAACGGCTCACACAGAGACCTACGGAAGTCTGACAGTGCCACACTGGCAGTGTGGGGCTGTCAGGTCCCCTCAGGAGCATCATGCATTAGAGTGCTAATTGCTGTCACCACTCCCAATTCCCAATGGCAGGGTTTCCATGTTGCCCTCCTTCTCCCTGTGGAAGGCTGTTCTCCTCCATACTTCTTCCTTCCAAAATACCTCCAACATCTTGGCTTACTCTAAGATATCATAGAAGTCAGCCACAAGGGGTTTTAGGATGTTCTCCTAGAGACCAAACCTCACACTCCTCTTAGTGAGTAGTGGCCCTGTGCCCCTACCTGGACTCAATTCGCATCTTTGTCTCTAGGATGCTCTTACTTCTCCTTCTGTAAGGAAGGGAGTTGTATTACAAACCCCAAAGTTATGTGCAAAGAATATCTCAGTATTGCAAGTGTTGGTGGATATCTCAATATTTTTTCATGGTGCTAATATATTTTCATGATGTTAGTGTTAAGTTCCAACACTAACAGTATCTCAGTAAGATTTTGATTAAGATTTAAGTGTCCAAATAAGATCTATGGAAAGAGTTTTATGGTATCTAAAGGAGATGAGAAAAAGTACAAAGGTCATTCAGAATTGGTAACTTTGTCAAGCAATTGTGTACTTTGGTATCTCTTTCATTTTTTCATATTTATGAAGAAACTCAATGTAATTTTGAAAGAATGGAGTCCCATTTCTCTGGCATTTTTTATGTCTGTTGTGCATTTTAATAGGAATCATTTATTTATTAATCATTCATTCACCAAGTCAAATACCTGCTAACACTTCCACCTACCTGTTCCTTCTTTTACCGAGTTTTCTAACATCATCTCGGTACCTACTCATCCATTTTCTCATCTGCTCGTTCACCTATTATTGCATTCTATCTGCTGCATGCCAACTCATTTATTTTTCTAATATCCATCAGTGGTCTGCTAAATCTTCTATATTCACTCTATGTATCTTACATCTGCATATCCACTAATATATTGTATCATCTTACCATTGTTTCTGATATGATAGCACTGGGTGTCTTTCACAAAGTTTCTGTGATATTCCAGGCAATAGAAAGGGAAAATAGGTATTTTATTTTATTTAGTCTTCCTTTTTTATTTTTTTCTTAGTTAAACTAAGGATATGTCCATTTTGCTTACATTTTCAAAAAAACCAACTCAATTTTATTGATTTTTTTCCATGGATTTTCTGTTCTCTAATTGATTTATTTCTGAATTTTATTTCCTTCCTTCTGATAATTTTGAGTTTAATCTCTCCTTCTCTTTCTATTTCTTCAAAACAAAATGTTAGGCTATTTAGGATCTTTCTTATTTTTAATGTAGTCATTTATTTTTAACAGATGTACTTTTTCTTTAATATTAGGACTAAAAATGGAAAAATTTCAACTATTTGAATAAAGATAAATTAGTAGCAATGAAATCTCATTTAGTGTCTTGGTAGAGAGTGCTGTCTAATTCTTTACCATATGCTACCCTCACACTCTCCCTAAATTACAATATCATTTGAACACTTGAAAATATTGATTTGGTGTGCGGAATTCCATTTCCAAAGCAATTCATGTCGCTACTGTCATCCTCTTAGCTCTACTCTGAAACCACCAATAAAAGGAACAATTATTTCCCTCTTTTCACATCTTCTTCTTAATACACTTTTCTTGGAGCATTATAATCATACATCATAGTGAGTTTCAAAGTCATACAAACAACCACACACACATATCTTGGTGTGTCTCCCTTCAGGTCCTTCCCGTTACCCACCTGTCCCCATACATAACAGTGAAATTGAAATTTCCCTGTACGATCTGCTTTGGTTGCATCCCATCGGCTTTGATATGTTATGTTTCATTCTGTTCTGTCTTAAGATATTAATTTCCCTTTTGATTTCTTCTTTAACTCATTGATCAGGACGTGTTAGTTTTCATATATTGCACATTTTAGGACTCCTATTATTTCTAGTTTTATACTATTTCAGTCTTAAATGTGTTAAGACTTGTTTCATTGCTTAACATATGTTCTGCCTTCTGGAATGTTTCATATTCAACGAAGAGAAAATGTGATTCTGTTGGATAGAATTTCATCAAAAGTGCAATTTGAGTGCAATATTTTCTTATTAATTTTCTGTCTTATTGTGTAGTGTTTAAAGTGTGGTATTACAGTCCCTTGCTATTATTGTATTGCCATCTACAGCCCTTTTCATATCTATTAATATGATTTTTTATGTAGTTAGAAGTTAACTGTGTTAATGCATATGTATTTACAATTATTGTGTCCTCTTAATGAATTGACCCCTTTGTTATTGGGGCAGTTTTTGACTTGAAGTCTATTCTATCAGATATAAGTATACCTACCCCTGCTTGCTTGTGGTTACCATTTGCATGAAATATCTTCCATCCCTTCACTTTCAGCCTATTTGTGTCCTAAAAGCTTAAATAGGTCTGCAAATACTTGTATTTTTTATCCATTCCACCTCTCCATGTCTTTTGATTGGAATACTTTATCTATGTTCAAAGTTGTTATTAATAGGTAAAGATTGTTATTTGTTTTCTGGTCATTTTAAAGATATTGATGTAATATCCCTTACTTGAAATGCTTGTGACAGAAGTGTTTTAAAACTCATATTGTTTGACTGTGAAATATTTGCACATAGATAAAGATATATATTGAGGATGAGACAAGTCTAAGTATAAATTTTATTTATGTTTCATATACATTTAGTACACTAACCTGAAGATAACTTTATACAAAATTTCTAGTGTTCCTATATTTTAACTGTAATTTATCACACGAGGTCAGATGTGGAATTCTCCACTTGTGGTATTACATCAGTGCTCAAAAAAATTGGGTTCTAGGACTTGGAGATTACAGATGCTCAATCTGTACTTTGTTTCCGTCTTATTTTCTTGCTGTCTTCCTTTGTGGCTTAATGGTTTTCTAAAGCGGTATGCTTTGAATCCTTTCTATTTTTGTTTTGTGCTTCTACTAAAGATTTTTGCTTTGTGATTACCTTCAGAGAGTTGCCAAAGGACATGAAAGGATCTATACATAGAATATCTTATAGAATCCTATTTCAAGATGATGACAAATTAACTTTTATTGTGTATAACAATCTATACATTTACTCCTCTATCCTCTTCTTTTATTTTTTTATTTTTTGGTGTGTGTATGTGTGTGTGTGTGTGTGTGTGTGTGTGTGTGTGTGTGTGTGACCAGGTATTGAACCCAGGGATGTTTTACTTCCAAACTATACCCCTAGCCCCTTTGATTTTTTGTTTGAAACAGTATTTCACTAAGTTGCTGAGAGTCTCTCTAAATTGCTGAGGCTCCTATCTCAGTCTCCCAAGTACTGAGATTACAGGTGTGCACCAAGATGTCCAGCTCATTTTACTTTTTGATGTCAGAATTTATATTATTTAGGAATATATTTCCCTTGACAATGCGTTTTAGCTATAGTTGTTATTAATAATTTTGTCTTTTAACTTACATGCCAAGGATAAAATTGTGTTACATACCATCATTATAGCCCTAGAATTTTCTAAATGTGGCTCTCTTACTTAAACAATTGAGATGGGCGTAGTGGCGCACACTTGTAATCCCAGTACTTGGTAGGCTGAGACAGGAGAATCGCAGGTTCAAGGTCAGCCTCAGCGACTTAATGAGGCCCTCCCCAACTTAGTGAGAACCTATTTCAAAATAAAGAATAAAAATAGAGATAGGGGTGTTGCTCAGAGGTAGAATGGCCCTGAGTTCAATCCCCAGTACCTCAAAAAAAAATGGAGTTTGGGTTTTAATAAATCTTTTGTTCCTTTCTTCCTCCCTTGTTCTCTGTATTTATGATTTGATAATTTTCTGCAGTGCTGACCTTTGATTCCTATCTCTTTACTTTTTGCATTTCTGATGTACTTTTTAATTTTGTGATTACTATGAGATATAAATAAAAAATTTTATTGCTTTAATTAATTATTTTAAGATGTTAACAACTTAACTTCTATCATATTAAGAACTCTAGACTTTTACCCTCTTCCTCAAATTTATGTTTTTGACATCACCATTTACACTTTTGTATTGTACATTCCTTTAACATTTATTTTAGCATCAGTTGCTACCATTTTGACTTCTAACCTCCATATTAAAATTATCTATCATTTACAAACCAATTTTACAGTTTGCCATTGGCATATTCTGTGTATTTATCTCTATGAGTGAGTTTTATGTTTTTATATATACTCATGCTTTCATTTCCAATTGAAGAACTCCTGTAATTTCTTGTAGGGCAGGACTAATGGTAACAAATTCATTCAGCCTGTGCTTGATGTGAAATAGCTTATTTCTCTTTCATTTCTGAAAGACAGCTTTGCTAAGTATACTATTCTTGGCTGGCAGTTTTGTTTTGTATTGTTTTTACCCCGCAGCACTTTGAATATGTCATCTCATCTCATTACTTTTTTTTTTTTAATTTTTTTTTTTTTTTTTTTTTTTTTTTTGTGGTACTGGGGATTAAACTCAGGGGCATTCTACCTCCGAGTTACACTCCCAGCCCTATTTTTTATTCTTTATTTTGAAACCGGTCTCACTAAGTTGTGGAGTGCCTCACTAGGTAGCTGAGGCTGGCCTCGAAGCCAGATCCTCCAGTCTCAGCCTCCCGAATGCTGGGATTACAAGCGTGCACCACCATGCCCGGCTATCTCATTACTTTTTGACCTATAAGGTTTCTAATGAGAAATCCACTGATAGTGGAAATCATGTAAGGAAATCCCCATAGACTGTGACTATGGGAGAGGAAGTACCACACAGTGGTGACTCTGGACCCTGGGATGGAAGGACATGGCAGTAACCCAGGTCCTTTGAGGCTGGGCCCTGTCGTGGTTATGTATGAAAAGAAATAGAAGAATTTTTTAATGTGGAGACTTGGGGATTCTAGCTGCATAAATGATGTATCCTGATTACCCAAAGGACACATGAAAACGGTCTGTCTTTCACTGGCTTTGGTTGAGGAGTGTGCTCTGTTTTAGCTTAACTATATCTTTGATGTTATATATGTTACTTGGAATTTTCTGTGCTGATATTATTTGTGAAGTTTCAAGTAAAAGAGTTTGTGAATTTTTTTATCTTCATTGGTGCATTGTAATTACACATCACAGCAAGGTTCAAAGTGATTCAAAGATGGACACACACAGCACTTGGTAGGGTGGAAGCCAGAGGGAAACACATCAAGTTTGTGAATTTTTTTACACACTGGAAAGTTGTAACACTTTTATTTTATTTTTGATTGACAATATTTATACGTATTCATGGAGTACAAAGTGATTGCTTGAGATACCCATAATCTATGCAGTAAAACTTTTCACATTGTTTAGATATTACAAAATATTGCCTAAAATTTAGCTTTTCCTTGGCCAGTGATGACTTTGTTTATATCCTGATCGGAATAAAACAAGATCTCCATTTGATCTTTCCATGCTTATTACCTCCTGAACTCAAAGACATTACATTCACATTTAGTAGGTCCTGCACAAAAACATTTTAATAAACTCTGATGGGAATATTCACCTCATAATGTTCACATAGCTGCAGCCTGTGACTCCATATGCCTAACACTATTTTAAATATCTTCAAATGTGAATACACATTTCGTTACCAGTGGAATCGCCAAAAACATTTTCAAAATGTGGGTAAATAAGGACTAACAGACCAAGACAAGATCAATGTATAGGTCCATGATTACTACCAGTGTGACAAATCAATTACTATCAGCCATAAGATGGAAATTAAGTGTGGGAAGTTCTATGGCAGCAGTGCTTAACTCCACTGAACACACTGCTGTAAAACAAAATACACCCACACCCAGCACAACCACTCCATCTCCAATATAACATCCCGAGCACACACTGCATTGTCATCTCCTTCCTGGTTGCCAGGCAACGCAGCTGATGCCTGCCATACTAGCTGGGTGAAGAGCTCAGAGGAAAAGCTCCTTTGTGCATGATGCTCACGAGTCAGCGAGTTGCCAGTTTTGACTTTAACCCAGAGAATTGTCCTAATATCTTCTTCCAGGCCCCTTTCACCTTCTTATTCCTTAGACTGTAAGTCATGGGGTTCAGCATGGGTTCTTTTTCTGAAGAACAGAGGGGCTGGAATGGGGCTGGATGTAGGTGAAAATGGCCATGCCATAGCACCCTGCCACCACGGAGAGGTGAGAGGCACAGATGTGGAAAGCTTTTCCTCCTTCCTTCTGTCGACTGGATCTTTAGGATAGTGGAAATTATCTGGATTCAAGAATACTAGGAAAAAGGGTGTCATCAACTAGATGATGCTAGAAACCATGACAACCTTATTGGAGGAGGTGTCCTCACAGACCAGTCTGACCAGAGCTAGAATTTCACAGGATATATGACCACTGTACCTTTTTGTGCATATGGGCAGCTGAAACATAATAGCAGTGTTTGTGAGAACATTCATGGAGCAATCGACCCAGAATGTGATGGTCAGCCTTCTGCACAGTTCTGACTGCAAGGTAGCAGAGTACCTCAGGGGGTCACATAGCAGCCATAGGCCATCACTTACAGCAGAAAAAAATCTCAATCCCATGCAAGGCCAGGGGAAAAAATAATTGGGTTGCAGAGCTTATGAATGGAATCCCTCTATGTTCTCCAAGAAAATGCACCAACATCTGGGGGATGATGTGGTAGCATAAAACACAAGGGAGAGATTGGAGAAAGCAGAAATGCAGAGGAATGTGTAATTAGATGTCTGGTTTGATCAGAAGAACAATGAGGAAGTTCCTCAGCAATGTCATCAGGTACATGATTAAGATCAGGACACAGAGAGATCTGAGGGTGCCATCAGTAGACAGGCTGAGGAGAATGAATTCAAATGGAATGAATGAAATATCTGGTTATACCTAAAAATGTGAGGATTATTAACCTGTAAAGTTGAAAGTGACAAGAACCATTGAATCAAAGCACTATAATAATATCTTTGAAATACATAACATATTATGTATTTCAAGAATAATGCATACTGTGTTATGTGTTTTAGGAATACACAAACCTTAGCCAAGTGTTTGATATGATTCATGAGACCCAAATAAAAGGCTTGAATTCAATATACCATATATTTTCTGTGCATCAGATAGACCATTGTTTAGTATTACTTTGAAATCAGAGCATACCAAATGTACATTGTGTTTCAGCTTTGGTATAGGATAACAGAATCTTTCTTTACTTGGAGGAATTATGATGAGGAAAGCAGGAATATCATACAATTTCTCTATTTCCATAGCTGCACTTACTTTATTTTCTGTGATTGCTTCTTTGTTTCTACTATCTCCCATTTTTGATAGCAGCTCTGAGGATTTATTCAGCAAATACCTATTTTGTGCCTGCAAGGCATGAGTCACCACCCATGATAAATTATCACTGTAGAAGTCTGACCATGGAAGCATGGAAACATGAGAGAATCCAGGTGTAAATAAAGTTTGGAATAGCCATCTCTCTCCATCCTGGAGAGACACACACACACAAGAGAAAGCTGATTATTCAGCAAGGAAAAAGAATAACATCACAAAATTAATGAAAAAGGGCACATTTTTCTTTCTATTTTTTGTGAAATATTGTGAAAAGACCTCAAAAGAAACCCAATTTTGACACTTTAATTCAGTAAGTAGATAAGAAAAAAGATATAATGTGGTCTTAGGGAGGTCAATCAAAGCCTATAGGTAGTACAGTGCAATTTTTGGAAGCTCTATATGTTTACTGACTTACCTCAGTATTCAGGGCATGGAATTTTTTTCCTGGTGATGTCAGTGATGTTGAAATTGAAAGTTCCAAACTCTACTGACTCCTTCTGCTATGATTTGGATCTTGAATTTCCCTCAGAGTCTTATGTGATAAGGACTTCTTCTCCAGGGTGATGCTATTGGAACTGGTGAACCTTGAGGAGATTGGGCCTAGTGGAAGGTCCCTAGGTCATCAACGGTATGCCTCTGAGGAGGATTTGGAGATCCCAGCTCCTTCCTTTGTGTTTTTGCTCCTTGCTTCATGATATAAGTTACTTGACTCTACCATGCATTCTTGCTATGATGTGGTAACTCCCTAAATGCCCCAAGCATGGAATCAACTGACCATGGACTGGAACTTCCAAAACGATGAGCCAAAATAAACCTTCTTTCTTCATAAGTTATTATGTCAAGAATTTTGTTATAGTGACAGCATTATAACATCTCCCCCCACCTCCACACACACACAGCAAGTTCAATAGCAACTACCCACAAGCTCCAATACTTAGAAAATCTAAGACACCTATGTGGTCCACAGAACAGAATGAAAACCAATCTAGAAGGGTAACAAGAATGACTTCACATAATCCATACCACCCCTCTTTCTCTGCAAGTTGCCATAAGAAGAGCATATTCTTGGCCCATAGTTTTAGGAAGTAGAAATGAGAGACAGCAGCAGTCATCCAGCCTTTGTAGTGTTCTAAATTGTTTCTCCAGAAGCCTATTCCAGTCTTACCTTATAGGAATGCTGAGGATAATATCACGGTTAGATCACTCAGGTTTGGGTAGAAAGAAAGGAGTAATTAGCATGCGGATCTTAGTGGTATCTCTGTATTCCTTCCAGCTGCGACACCCAATCAGAGATATCAGCTAACTTCATAGCCCATCTGCAAAGCTAAATTGGTTGCCTTCAGAGGCACAATGGGAAGTTCCATGTAGCTTACATGCATAGATAGTCTCCCTGCCCAGCCTCAGAGCCTAACCCAAATATACTGTTAAGGCACAAAGACACTCTCCTCCATAAGTGTCAAGGGATCATGGTAGCTAAACCAACTTAACCTGGTAAGTCAAGCAGCAACTCCACTCAACCCAAAATCCCACCCAACAATACTGCAGATGCAGGGAGAGTCCCACTTCCACCCATTTCAGAAAAGCATAGGGGCTATATCTGCTTGATCAAGGAGATCAAATTGCTTCTCAACCCAGCCAAAAGCCTGCCTCCATAGCTTCACTTGAACTTAGACAATCTTCAATCATATAATTTTAAGGAGCAAAGCCTCCAGCCTCACTTGGGTCCTCTGCCTTCTCTGTGATCATCAAAGAGTGGGATCCCCCTGGTAGTTCACGTACATGTGGTGTAGACAACAGATTGTGTGGGGATACACACTCTACAGTTGCTCCTACAATGGGAATGGAAACCCCCATATGGTGTTGGGGGGTTTCCCTGGATTCTATTGACATTGGCTAAGTTACTTGAAAGCAATTCAGCTACTGGTTATTCCAACCATGATGACAGTCATGATTCAAACCATACTTATCCTCTGCTTAGACACTGGAGCAGTTCCAATTGTTTAATTGGGAGAAGCAGGGGCCAGGGTCATGACTCCTGCTCTGTAGTAGTCATCTGCAGTCCTGTCAGCAATGTATGGCCTGATAGGTATGGGAGGCAGTGATGCTGAGGTCCCTCATAGGAGTAGTACCCACAAGAACTGCATTATTTCTCTTTGCTATTGCTATTGAGGTAAGTGTCCAGGAGTAGGTCTTCCCTTGCCATGCCTACTTGAGGACACATTAGCAGCTCAGGACTTTGGTCCCTCTGTTCTTAAAGTTGCAATATTTGCCATAATTTTGAGAGAAACTATGTCATGGCTGGAGCAAGATGTAATTCTTCTGAGCTAGGCTGGAAGTATAACTCAGTATCAAAGAACCTACCCAACTGGTTAAAAGTGCTGGGCTAAATCTCCATTATTTCAAAAGAAGAAGAAGAAGAAGAAGAAGAAGAAGAAGAAGAAGAAGAAGAGAAGGAGGAGGAGGAGGAGGAGGAGGAAGAGAAAATGGACAAAGAAGTAATGTTAAAACAATAATAACAACAACAACATCAACATGTAAAAATAAAAGGGAGAAGTAACAGAATATAATAAAAAGTTAAAAATAATAAAAACAAAATTGAAGAAAAAGGACTAGAATAAGTTAAAAAAGGAGAAAGAAGAATGAAAGGAAAGAACAAGTAAAGACAGAAAAAGGAAATATTAAAAAGATGAGAAAAAAAAAACACAAAGCAGCAAGGACAAAATAAGATATTAATAAAATCTCCATTGAAATGCTTTAGTGTGCCGGCACTAGTTTTAGTTTGCCTAGAACTCTGCATAACAGATATGTCTGTAAAATAAGGCTGTCGTTCTTCTCCTGATGGCAATTCCACGTACCTTCTTCTCTTTAAAAATCTCACCACTGAAACCTCCCCTGCAACCACAGCTGGCCTCTGACTCATCAGGCGAAGTATGGCTGGAGTCAATTGGCATACCTCTCAGCTTCTTTGCGTGCTGGAAGGAGCCAAGGCAGAATGCAGAGCTCCCTAGAGACAAATTCTCTCCAGAGTTATTTGGGTTGCAAACTCTGAGAACAAGGTAGAAACCAATGATGTGGCAGCATACTAAGGAACTAGCAGAGAAGGCAGAACTCCCCCAGGCTTCTCTGGAGCTGTGAACTTTGGGGGGAGGGGTTAGGGTTAACACCAGTTCTGTGGCATGTTCCTATATACCTCCAAAGATGGAGGAAGGCTAAGGAGACTCAAAGATCTGCATGGGGGAGGGTGGGATAGTGTCAGGTTCCATGCCATCCACTACTCAGGGTTCTGGTATTCCCAGTGTCCTGGATCCTGTGTGCTGTCACATGCAATATACTGATTCCCAAAGCAGTAAATTCAGACAATAGGACCCTTCTCAAGATGGCTCATACTGCACTATGAAAATATGTTAGGAAGTTTAGACTTCCCCAGAGCTAATTGCTCATACAAACCCTAGGACTATTATTTGCTCAGCCTATATTTCTGAAGTGTGCAGAATCCTGTACCACTGGTGCTCTCTGGCACTCTTCCTCTTCCCCCTGCACCAAGAAAGACTCCCCTTCTCTCTGAGTACATCTCTATAATCAGTGCTGGGGCATTCTGTTTTACTCTCTGTTCCACTATCGAATGTCTGTCCACTATTGAATTCCAATACTCTCCCATGGTCTCCCACCTCAACGAGCAGCCACATTCCATTGGTTTTATTTCTATCTCATGGAGATGCAGGTGAATGTTGGGTGCCTCTAATTTGCCATCTTGGGAAGCATACTAACTTCAATTTTAACGAAAAGATATAAAGAGATCAAAAAAGAGGGAATGGAAAAAAAAAAAAAAGATTTCACACAGATAAAAACCAAGAGAGAGCAATAGTGACTTAGATCAAGTAGACTTTACATCTACAAAGGATGTAATATATAATGATTATAATGATTAAGCAGTGAATTCATCAAGAGGATAAGACATTATAAATCACCACTGCAGCCCCGTCTCATTAGAGACGAGTGACACTGTCACATCCTAGTGAAAATATGAGTATGAGAGCCCAGTAGCTCTTGCTGTGAATCCACCTCTCTTCTGCTTCCAGAAGCCTGGAACAAGCTGCTTAGTCACTTTGAGCTTCATATTCTTTAATCTGTAAAATACAGATAATATTGGTCCACTGTAAGGGGAGCTGGTGAAATCAAATGCATTGAAAATTTACGCTTCCTGTGCTAGTAACTCAACCATGCTGGCAGCTGATCATTCAGTGATGACAATAGGTTGATCTTCAAGTTCATGCTCTTGATCACCTTCAGGACCCTATTCCTTCACTTATTCCCCCTGTCTGCCATTCTCTTAACCCCTGTTCCCTCATTATAAAACAAATACAGACTCATTTTGGGGAAAGAAATCTTTGATACATAACTCTCATTCTAATTATCTTTTCTTTTCTTCATATCCAGAGACCTTGAATTATTGATGTATACTTGCTGGGTTTATTTTCTTACACCATTCATCCTGTGAACCACGAAAATTTGATTTCTACCTTCCACATATAAAAATTACACTTTTAACGGTAACTAGTGACTTTCTGAAAATCATGTCCAGACACATTTTCTACTTTCATTTTTTTTACTTTTTTTTACCAATTTAACTATTTTTAAAATCCCAATTCTATGATACTTTTCTGCCCTGATTTTTCTCCAAATCAATTTTCTTTGTCTTCTTATATATCTCCTGCTCTATTTCTATAAATATTTTCTAAGATTCTGTGCTCAAAATTTATACTCTTCTTTCTATAACTTTTCCTTGAAGGACTGATCTCCAATAGTTATCAACTCTACATGGCTCATTCTCAATTCTATGTGTGGCTCTTAGATTTCTCTCTAATGGTCAAGGTGCTTCCTCCAACAGCTTAATGAATATTTTCTAAATATTTGATCATGGACTCGACTCATCTCTCCACAACCTGTTTTCACACCTGACTCATCTATCTTTATAAATGGAACTAAGATTCTCCCACTCTTCCAAAGTGTCATGTTTAATTTTATGCCAAGATTATCTTCTCTGTGAATTTTTTTAGATGTAATAATTTTAAATGGGATTTTTAAGATACAAATGACCTGATCTTGTTATGACCCTTTAAATTAGATCATATAAGACTAAAAAACTGAGACCCCTTACAAATGGAGGGGGGATGAGGAATGACACAGACTATAGGAAAATTAGATATGAACAATGGACCGCAAAGAACAACTCCTCATTCTTAAAATATTACTTTTGTTGACTCTTCCAGGTACCTTTTCCCATGCTCCAGCTATTAATAGATACATCAAATAAAACCAGTGACTTATTTTTAAGACAGAGATAGGAACTAAAGCTAAGTCTTCAGACTCATAAAGTTCTTCATATTAGTTAATACAGCTAGTTAGAAATTTCAATTTCAGTTAGTTTAAATTTTGAAAATTCTACTCTCCTCTCTGAGCAATGATTAGAGTAAGTATGTTGACTATCTGTAGGGAACACTTGAACATAGAACACTTGAAAAGCACAACAAAACAGCCTGATCTAATTGTCATTGATTGAATGTTGCACTGAACAGTAGAACACATTATTTTTAAGTGCACATAGAATACACTGGATACACTATATTCTAAACCCTAAAACAAACCTTGACAAGTCTAAAATGTACAAAGTATATTTTCTGGCAATAAAATTAAAACACAAATGAGTAACAAAAGTTATAAATTAAGTATACAAATATTAGAAAATTAAGCAACTTACTCATATAATATGGGAGTCATAGAGGAAGTTTAAGGAGAAAATTTTAAATTGTTGAATTGAATAGAAATTTAAAAATATATTAATATTTATGAGAGAATGCTAAAATGGTCCTTAGAGGGAGATTTGAACACTAAAATTGCATATTAGGAAATAAGATAGGTCCAAAATCAGCAAATATAACTTCTAACTCATGTTCTAAAAAAAAGATAAATTTAAGCCCAAACAAACAAAAGGAAGGAAAAATAATTTACCAAAACATTTTCTTATAAAAGAAGTGCAGGGACCATTTTTAAGCTGGATTTGTGAGTTACACATTACTCTGACACCAAAAGGAAACAAAATTAAATTATGACAAAAAAAAAAAACCTATAACCCTAAATTGAAAAAATTGGATATTTACATGTAAAGAAAATGAAATTGATCCTTATCTTACACTGCACATGAAAATTGCAAATGGATTAAAGACTTAAATGTATGATCTAAGACTACATAAACCCCCTAGATGAAAACATAAGGAGAAAAGTTCTTGATATTGGTGTTTGCAATTATTCTTTGGGATATGACACCAAAAGCACAGACAGCAGAAGCAAAAGGAAACAAGTTGTTTACTTGAAATCAGCTAAGAGTGGATCTCAAAATTCCTCCTCACGACAACATAAACGGTAGCTAAGGGAGATGATAGCTGTGCAAATTAGCCTGATCGTAGTTCATGTATACTAAATATCATGCTTTACATCGCAAATATATACAATTTTTATTTACAAACCCTACCTCAATAAAGCTGAAATACAAATAAATGGAGGGAGAGGAGAAAGGAAGAAAAGAAAGAAGATTGGTGTTGTGCCCGTGTATACATGAAGATTATTACTATCCCTTCTCTTTTGTAAATTTTTTGTAATCTTATACTAGGAATGTTTTTGAAATTTGATCAAGAGCTGATCATTTTTATGTAAAGACTAATGATGCAATTCTCTATATATTAATGACACTGAAAAAGTTTATTTTTTTTTCTTTTAAAGCAGCTATAAAGCAGTTTGTCTGGTGTACTACCTAATATCTAGAGAGCTGTACATTTTTTTTGGAGGAAGAATGCAGTAGATGTGTGAAGGAGACATAATTTCCCATTACCCTTTCATTCCATTTGAAAATTTTCCAGGCACACTTAACTAAAAAAGAAAATAACATGTTTTTTAAATTTTCAAAATCTGGGCTCTATGCCCTACTAGCAGCAGCGTGGCATTAAGAAAGTGTTTAACCTGTCTCTGCCTCCGGTTCCTCTTCTATAAAATAGGACTAATAAAAGTGCCTTCGCCAAGAGCAATGCTGAGTACTGAATGAGTTAACCAGTGAAAAATCAAAGTGTTTCCAGTCACTCCTGAGTTTAAAAAAATAATCAAAACATAATTTTCCTTGTATTGTTAAAAATAAGGAAATGGCATAACGCTTAAGAGATTTATAAATTTCACTGAAAAATCCATTACCCAGATAGAGTAATCTATTGAAAAATTAGTATGTTGCCAATTAGAAAACAATCTTTTGTGTAGTTGCATTGTTGTATATGCGATAATTGAGTGGTTCTCCACTGGGGGCAATTTTGTCCCCCTGGGGACATTCGGCAGTGTCTGGAGACATTTGGGGTATCTAATGCATAGAGGCCACAGTAGCTGCTAGTCCCCTGCAATGCACAAGACAACTCTCCACAAGAAGCCATTGCATGACTCCAAATGTCAATAGTCCCAAAGTTGAGGGACTGCTCTAATCTGTAAGCAACACATGATTGTGTTTCTTCCAGAGCTAGTAGAACACTCTGGTCCAAGTCCTAAAGGGTAAATTTGAGAATAGCATTTTTTTACTGTTAACACCTGTCCTATCAAAAGTCACTCCAATGCATCATTTTAAGACTAGGAGCTACCAAAATCCTTTATTTGCCTCTTTTATATTTATTACTTCATATATCCCCCCTAAAAAGTCTTTTTTCACTTCATGGTCTTAAAGATCCTCCATGTTTTCTTACATAATTTTTATAACTTGAGTTTTTCATTTAGATTCATGATCAAAACTCAAATTATGTATTGTTTGTGATGTAAGATATAATTATTTGTTTAAAAGACATTCCTTTCTCATTAACTTGTTATACAACTTTATAGAAAATTTATTGCCCCAATTAAGATAGATATGCCCATAAATCTCTTAGAAATGCCATACTTCCTTTATTATCGTAACTTTATAGAAAGTCTAAAAATCCAAATAATATAAATCTTCCAAATTTGTAACTCCTTTTCAGTTGAGTTCGGCTATTATAAACTTGTAAAATATTTCAGGCCAGAAAAGAACCACTTAAAAGGATTATATAATCATCCTTTGGTAACTCTAGTGAGTTAGTTCTGAAATCTACCAAAATCTACCAATGCGCAAGTTCTTTATTCAAAATGACACAGTCTTGCATATAATCTATCTTTACCCTCCTGTATACTTTACAAAGTAAACACTATTAAATAGTTGTTATATTGGCTTATTCAAGGAACGATGAGGGGAAAGTCTATACATGTTCAGTACAGATGCAATACCTTTTCCAAATACTTTAAGCCTACATAGGTTGAAATCTGTGCTTGTGGAAGCCTGTGGATAGATACAGAGGGCTGACTGAATTACAAAGGACCAGAGCTGTGCCTGTTCCATCAATCCATCCAGAAAGAAGTTCAGGATTCATGAGCCACTGGATACAGTATTCATATCACCTTCCCTAGTAGTAAATCACTAGCTCTTGAATAAATGTTGCTTTGGTCTTGCCTAACACATCCAAAAAACAAGACCCAAAAGGATCAAACTAATGCCAAGTAATTTAACTGCATCCCAGAATCTCATGACTACTTAGAGGAATAAAAAAAAAAAATCCAATATCCGGCACTCAATAAAATTCACCATTCACCACGATGTGGCAACCATGTGTACAAAGAAGCAGGAAAATGTCACCAACTTTAAGAAGAAATAAAGAGAAGGCTAGAAGTGTCATGAACCACACAGAATAACACTGCAAGCTCTGCTACAACCCACAAAAGAGGAACTCCTTTTTAAAATGTTGCCTTGCTTACCTTGTGTCTCAGATACCCAGCAAAAAATAATATGCAGTAATTAGAAATAATGTTTAAAAAGAGCTGGTTTTAATGCTTTACTGTGATGTTTTCAGAAATGTTATGAACTTCAACATTTAGTAACCTTGAGTAAATGACTTAAACTCTATAAATCTTATTTTGTTCATATATGAAATGCAAATGATCTCCCTTATCAGATTCTGCAAGAAAAACAAAACAACAACAAAAAAAATAGCTCAACTGATAGTTCAACTCTTAGTCCAGTGCCTAAATCTATAGGATGATCAAGAAGGTTGTAGCAATTAAAAAATAAATTCTTTTTATCTGTACCAATCATCACTTAATAAATATTATTCATCCTTAAATTGTTTTCTGTCACTTTTCAATAGAGCAGGGACTTCTGTTTCCTTGCTGGCATGTTCCTATTTTCCAGAACAGTGCCTCCTGCACTGGAACATGAAGACTACATATTTTTAAGGGTGTGTGTGGCCATAAGGAAATACAAGGGAGTCTTGTGATGGACCAATTCCATATCTTTTTTCCTTTGGTACTGGCTCTTGCTAAGTTGCCCAGGCTGGTCCCAGACTATTGATTCTCCTGCTGCTCCAGTAGATGGGGTTGCAGGCATGTGCCCCGTGCCCAGCACAGTTTCTGTGCCTTGATTGAGTGGTTACACAGGTCTACACGTCTTAGTCAATATTCTCACTGCTATAGTCTAAGGACTGACCATACAACTTAGAGGAAAGAGGATTTATTGCTCATGGTTTTCTTTGGAGATTTTGGGGTTTAGTCCATGTGGGGCTGGGGACCACGGATATAAGGGAATGATGGGGAGAAGTAGAGAGAGGGAGAGCACATCATGCAGGCCAGAAGCAAGAGGGAGATTGGGCTAGGAGGAACCATATATAATCCCCAAATGTGCACTCCCAGGGTCCCACCACCACCCAGATAAATCCAGTACAGTGGTTTTATCCACTGCTAGGATTACGACCAAGTCCTTCTTCCAACATTGCTATATTTCTGTGAGGGATGGGGGTGGGGGGCATTCTATTTCCAAACCATTACAACACACCTGATAAAATAACACAAATCTATACATGCACAAATACAAATGAGTATGTACAAAACCGATGGAGCCTAAATAAGCTCTGTAGATTGTGCCAGTGTCTGTTTCTTAACTGTGATCTCATACTATAATTATGCAAAATATAACCAGTGAGAAAAACTAGATGAAGGGTGAACAGAACATCCTTACGTATATTTTCCACAACTTCCTATTAATCTATAATTAGTTCAATATACAAAGTCTTAAAAATTGTTGAACTAAGCTGGGTGCAGTGTTGCACACCTGTAATCCTAGTACTTGTGAAGCTGAGTCAGAGAGATTACAGGTTTAAGGCCAGCCTCTACAGTTTATTGAAATCCTAAACAACTTAACAAGACTCTGTCTCAGAATAAATAAAAAGGACTTGGGGTGTAGCTCAGAGGTAGAAGGCCCCTGGACTCAATCCCCAGTATATATATATGTACTGTATGTATGTATGTGTGTGTATATATATATGTA
Organism: Graphiurus murinus; assembly: GCA_004027655.1. Taxonomy (NCBI): domain Eukaryota; kingdom Metazoa; phylum Chordata; class Mammalia; order Rodentia; family Gliridae; genus Graphiurus; species Graphiurus murinus. The sequence continues at coordinate 83,348 of PVLC010000429.1, read as the reverse complement.
TGTATATTTATATATAGTTAATAAGGTATAATTTGCAACTACATTTTTAAAAATAGAAATTTTAAAAGGAAATGGTAAATATTTAATAATGTTAAGAGTACCTTTCTTTGGCTCTTGTAATGAGGAAATCATATTTTTATCTTTCTCCTTTTCTGTTCAAATTCTTAATGGAAAAAAATTAACAGAGGCCATATTTGGGGGCTAGTTTCTTTATTTGTCCTTTATCTGTTTATCGAGTCGCCTACCTCATGAAGATGCTTTCAAATAATCCTTGACATTTAAGGGCGTCAACTGCAGCCCCAATGCCCTAAGCTGAGCCCCTAATTTGCACTAAGGAGGGAGAACATCCATCAAGCAGACTGAACCACATGGACAATTAGGAAACACTCTCTAGAGCCTTTTTAAACTACCAGCTCCCTATGACTATTGCAATAGTTATTTATCTTGCTGGGAATGTCAAGTATATTGAATCAGATTTAGTTTTTTGTTTGTTTATTTGTTTTTGAGGCACTAGGGATGGAATCCAAGGGCATTCTACCTCTGAGCTACAGCCCTATCCCTATTTTATTTTTATTTTGAAACAGGGTCTCACTAGGTTGATGAAAGTCTCACTATTTGCTGAGGCTGTGCTCAAACCTGTGATCCTCCTCTCTCAGCTTTCTAAGTACTAGGATTATATGCATGTGCCACCATTCAGTTTATTTTTTAGCTACTCCTTGCCCCACCTATCTGAAACAGATGTTTTGTGGGCATGTAGTGGCCTGGTGTCTAAATGCCATTGCAAAACCCAGGCCTGTGACTAATCCTTTCCATTCTTAGAAGGCAGCTCAGCTTTTAAAATTACATCTATTTGTTTTAATGTGGAAGAATCTCCTTCTTTTTTCCTTTGTACTTCTTCACCTGGGATCCAATTGGTGATAATTTTCAACAGCCTGTTGGAACGAGCAGCTCCAAGAGTATCTCTGATAGTGCTTTAACTGAGAGGCCTGGATCTGAACCAATGCCTAAGAAAGAGTTTAAAAAAAAAAAAAAAGCATATTTCAACAAGACTAAAAGATTTCCAAATGGTTTTATGGCTTTTTTTTGCAGTTCAATGAATTTCCTAAACATAGATGCACTCCTCCTCCCTCAAGTTGTATCTACAAACCTCAGTGAATCCGGAGCCCCTCAGAGCTGGCTCCAGTGACCTCTGACCTCCAGCCAAGCCCAGGAGGAAAGAAGGAGTCTCCTGAGCACACTGATTCTCCTTCTGCTCTAGTCCCACTTTTCAAAACCCCAGACTACTTATCTGTGTCCTCATCATGTCTCTAAGGTGATTCTTACTCGAAGCACATTCTGAGCTGAAATACCACTAAGAAGGGAGTTTTATCTCAAAGAATTTCCGGAACATGGCAGGTCTGGTTTAACAGGCTGCAAGGATGAGGGTGCAGGGTGGAGAATTTGAGAGTGGGTCAGAGAAGAAAGCTGTTATAAATTGTGCCTGCGGTTGGATCTTGGGGGAATGTGTGGAGCACCCGGAGATGCCTCTTGGGTTCCAAATTCTTTGTGAGCCCAAAGAAGATAACAGTTTTCTTGAGGCGTGTTCCTGTTCTTCTCACTTCAGAATTTTGCAGTCCTGTCCTGGCTCTTATTTCTTGCGCTGTTGACAGGGAATCCTCTCCTCCTTTCTACCTCGTCAAAGCGGGGATGCCAAGAAGAAAAAGGATCGCTCAGCATCACACAGGAGGTAATGACAGAGCACAGGCTGAACTACACAAGTTCTCTTCTGCCACCTTGTCCTCTCCATTACAGAAGGCCTGGAGCTGAGTGCGCTCACCCATCCCATGTTGGGGGATGGGAGGACATGAGCCTGCACCCAGCATTCAATCTGGGCATAGGCACCAGGTACATGCTGGACACCTGATGGCCGAGGAGGACACAGCCATCTCCCTGCTCCCTGCTCCCTGCTTTCTTTTCCCCGTCCCACCTTCTCCTGACCTTCCCTACAACTCCACCTCCTCCTCAACCTTCTCCTCTTTTGAATATCAAAAATGCATTTTCAATTGGATTTCCCAGCAACCTAATATTTCAACAAATAATTCCAGCATGTGTGTATATGTGTGTGTGTGATTTTGTTTTTATACAGAATGGAAGGCTTTATCTGGCTAGGCTTCCACACAAGCCTGAATAAATAAGCTTTCTCTACACTAATGTGTACGTGAAGACGTGAACTGTGGGAAACCAAGGGCGCAATGTTCCTACACGTCAATTAGAGACAAATGGTAACCGCCGATCAAAAGAAAGGTAGAGCAATGGTCTAATGATCAAATAAAGATCAAGTAATAGGACACAAAAGCTGTGCAAATACCAATAAGGCCCAGGTAGCGGGCTTTGGTGATACCAATGCCACCCCACTCGGAAAAAGTGAGATAAACGGCCTATAAGGAAGAGTGGACTAAATAAAAGCAGTATCGGAAGGCTGTTTATAGACGAGCTAATGAGAATTGTTTTTGCTAAAGAAACAAGTTCTTATCAACTGCTTAGCAGACACCACCGTAAAAATCCATTAAGCCTCAAATTGTCAGTTCTGTGAGTGTTTCAATGAAATTTCAGCAATTGTATTAAAATAGATTGGAGGAAGTAATCTAGAGCTTATATGTCATTATAATTATCACTATATTAGAATTCATTAATATTTTTACATTATGATTATTTATAATATAATAACAACATGTAATTATAATATGATACATAATAGCATAATTATAATACAGTATAATATGTAATTATGTAATTATAATGTATAATTATATTAGGACATTCTATTTAAGTTTTTATAGGTGTTCCACACCTAGAATAAGGGGATAAAATGGGTTAATCATTGGTGGATATGAGTATCATTTGTGTGTGTGTGTGTGTGTGATACTGGGGATTGAACCCAGAGGCATTCTACCTTTGAGCTACACCCCCAGCCCAATTTTATTTCTTATTTGGAAACAAGGTCTCACTAGGTTGATGAGAGTCTCACTACTTGCTGAGGCTGTCCTCTAACCTGTGATCCTCCTTTCTCAGCCTCCTAAGTACAGGGATTACAAGTGTGTACCACCACACCCCGCTCATGAGTATCATTTTTAAAGGGATAAAGTGAGGAGAGACCTCAGAGGGAACGGCCAGGCCCCTGGCAAGGACTGTGATGGAATTTTCTGCTAACGATGGGCTAGAATCTTATTGTCATAATTAAGTTGATTTCATAAATGCATTCAACTGACATACATACTACAGAAGCAAACAGGAAGACAACTTCAGATCTATCTACGACAGAGGTGACAAACCCGCAGCTCGGGGACAAGGCTTGGTCCTCAGAGCTGTGTTTAGGGAGCCTGGTTAGTGATCAAAAATCTTTTTCCTTTCCAATACTGATGAAATCAGGTTCTACGTAAGAATCCAGAGCTGTAGCTTCTCTGGAAGAGTCCAAAGACAGAGCGCCCAGAGCACCCGGGGCCTTGCATCTTCATAGTAGAACAACAATCTACGGCTCCACTGACAGGAGGCAGGAGGATCTGTGTGTGTGTGTGTGTGTGTGTGTGTGTGTGTGTGTGTGGTACTGGGGATTGAACCCAGGGGCATTCTACCTCTGAGCTACACCCCGAGTCCTTTTTTTTATTCTTTATTTTGAAACAGGGTCTCACTCAGTTGCAGAGGGCCTCACTAAGTAGCTGAGGCTGACCTTGAACCAGAATCCTCAGGTCTCAGCCTCCCAGGTACTGAGATTACAAGCATGTGCCACAATGCCCGGCAGCTTGGGATTTTACTAAGGCCTGACTTCTTCAGGACGCTTGGCAGGAAGAGCGCCACAATTTGGGAGCCGGGTGCCAAATCAAAGTGCAGAGGCTCTTGTTCAAGATGTATTCAGAACTTTAAACCGAGCATGGGGGCTTCCCGACGATGGGGCCCCCTGGGCCTGGGGCCTCCAGATTGCGGTGTGCTCTATGTGACTACACTGGTCACACACCTATGAAGTGGCACTGACGCTTTGCTTTCTGGGATGGCAAAGTAACCTAGACAAGGAATTGCAAATCCCAGCTACCTGACTGAGAGAGGACTCAGTCCTTGCAAAGTAACTGAGGCAAGGAATTACAAATCCTAGCTATCCACCTGGGGAGAGTATGGAAAATGAACTACACTGCAAAATTGAGTGCACAGCCAGAAAAATGACCTTACCAGGTAATTTTTACCAGTGGGTTCAGGTTTAGATTTCCTAAACTATTAGAAAAGACTACAAACTACTAGATATTTTATAAAACGGAGAGATTTGTAGTCTACACTGGCCAAGGCAACAAGGGTGGGTCTAAAATTCAGCACCAACCCTCAACTCTCACCCTTTCTAGCTTCCAGTCTTAGCAGGAAGAAGGCATCAGATAAGGCTTTGAATCAATCAATTAGTCAACATCTCTCTCCCTCTCTTATGATGGCATTCGAGGAAGTGCATCTATCTCAGGTCACCAAATCCAGTCCCCTTGGCATCCCAATCTAGCATGCAAGCCCCTTCTTCCTGATTTCCTTAAACTCTCTAACTCTCCAAGCTTCTAGTTCTCCCCTGCCTCCCCCCCCCCCCCAGTCTAATCCTCCTTGGAAATACCCTGCCAGCCTGCCCTGAAATGGGAAGGCAGACACCAAACATAGGGAGCTTGCTTTGCAGAGGTTTCTACAAGTGAACTCGCCTGGCTACACACACAAAAAGGGTTTCTGACTAGCACAGCGAGAGGCACAGCTGGTGTCTGGTGTTTGTGCAGTCCAGAACTGGTGCTAGCCGGACTGTGGAGGCTGATGAGTGTTTGGGGATGTGGAGCCTTTCCAAAAGACCAGAGTTCCTTGCATCTGAGCTCGCTCTTTCCCAGTCTCTCTCTCTCTCTCTCTCTCTCTCTCTCTCTCTCTCTCTCTCTGCCAAGACAGCTGCATTTCTCCCTTGCCATGCCCCTCCTCCTCTCAGAGGCTGACAGCCAGCAGGAAGCATGCCTGCCCTCCCCTCTACACACACACACACACACACACACACACACACACACACACACACCATTTTTTGTCCATGTTGTTTGTTTGTTTTGGCCATGCAATTGGTCACAGAGTTTCTGAGCTAAAAAAAAAAAAAAAAAAAAAACCCTCATCCTATCTCCATCTCCTGTACAGAGAAAGGAACACAGAAACGCAGGCAGCAGAAAGGGCTCCATAGGTAGCTTGGAATTCAGATGCCTGGACTCCTTCTGTAATGGAGGCAGACCTTGAGGCGCCTCCAGGGTGTGTGTGTGTGTGTGTGTGTGTGTGTGTGTGTGTGTGTGTTCATGACCCTGTTTGTGTATGCTCATGGGCCTGTGTGTATGTGTGTTTCCGGGGCTGGAGGGAGACAGGGTCAGTGGGGCAGGCAACCCTCGGCCCCTCCCCCACCCAGCAGCAAGCACTCCTGATCTATGATCTACAGGGACCGAGCCCAGCTTTCCGCCACTCCTGCCCTGCCCAGTCCCCTCCACCGCTCCTCTGAGGTCACCCACATGTTTCTGGCCCACTGGCTCAGCGCCTGGGAGCAAAGGAGGGGAGAGGGGAACTCGCTCCTCACTCCTGACTCCGGGCTTATTCCTGGCAGTCCCTGGGAGTTTGCAGAGACCCTTCTCACACATGCTCCATCTGAAAAGTCTGGGACGTTTTAGGGGCTAGTAAGTGGTGGTCAGGGAAGTGTCTTGTTGGTAAGGTCTTCCATCAGCTTCACTTTCTTTTTTTTTTTTTTTTTTTTTTGCGGTACTAGGGATTGAACCCAGGGGCATTCTACCTCCGAGCTACACCCCCAGCCCTATTTTTTTTTCATTCTTTATTTTTATTTTGAAACAGGGTCTCACTAACTTGTGGAGGGCCTCACTAGGTAACTGAGGCTGGCCGCGAACCCGGATCCTCCGGTCTCAGCCTCCCAAATGCTGGGATTACAAGCCTGCGCCGCCATGCACCAGCCGGCTCCGAGCTCCGCTTCACTTTCTACCTGCAAATGAACTAAACAATCTGGGGACCAAGATGAGGAGAGAAGCTGAACTGAAAGGCCTTCGGGGAAGAGCAGGAAGGGATGTAGGTCTTGGAATTGAGGGACAAAGGGCTTGAAATGGGTCCTAGATAGAAAGGGACCGGGCTCAGAAGGGATTGGGAAGCGAGGGAGGCACCAGCTCCAGGAGACCGGGGGGGGGGGGGGGGGGGGGGGGCCCCCGGGGGGGGGGGGGGGGGGGGGGGGGGGGGGGGGAAGGGACCCTCAGGGCAGGTGTAAGGTCTTACTTGTACCAGAGAGAAATCACTGGCAACTGTGTGATGCAAAGGCTCGTGGAAGAGTCTGGAAGGACCTGTTCATCATCTCTGGCCCCAGCAGGCATTCACATAGCATTTGCCATCTACCAGGTGCTTCTTTAACACAGTCCTGCAGGGAAGACATGATCACCAGCCCCCATGTTACAGATGAGGACACAGAGACAGAAGCCAGCCAGTCCCTATGACAGACATAAAAATCACCCCATGATGATGACCAGTCCCGAGTCCCAGAACCTGCGAATATGCAATGTTCCATAGCAAGGGGGAAGTGGAGTTGCCGACAGAGTTGGGAGTGGACGGTGACTGACTGCGAGATGTGAGCTTATCCAGGATCATCAGATAGGCCCAATGGACGCACGAGGGTCCTTGGGCGTGAGAGAGGCAGGCAGAGACTCAGAGGACAGGTGGCTGAAGATAAGAAGTTGAAGTGATGGCGTTGCTGACTCTGTGTAGGTGAGAAAAGAGCCCAAGGCAGGGATTGGAGGGCAGCTCTGGAAGCTGGGCAAGGCAAAGAGAAAGCATTCCCCCCTAGATTCTCCTCATGACTCAATAGTCGTCCAGGGAGACGTCTGCCAGACTTCGGACCTACAGAACTGTAAGATAAGGTGTGTTGCTTTAAGCTGCTGAATGTGTGGTAATTAGTTATAAGGTTGTAAGGAAACTCATACACTCCCCAGCTCCTGAGGAGAGGATGTGGTAGCTTGGGAGCCCAGGGTTATTACCAGCTACACCTTATGAACAGCTTACTGCTCTACTAAACACGTAAAACAAAGCATGGGCTCTTTTAGGATAATTCAGTGTTTGTGAATCTGAAAATCAAAAAGTAACTCCTTCACTCTCCGCCCGGCCCCTTAAAGGATAAGCACAGGCAGCGTGGTTTCTCAAAAGAATGCAACTCTCCATTTCACTGTGACTTGACTTATTTTTTTTAATTTATTTTTTATTGGTGCGTTGTAATCATGCATCTTTGTTAGGTACAAGCTGATAAAGGTATACATGGACACATTTCTCATTTAACCCTTCCCCAATTTCCGCCCCACTCCCTCGCCCTCCCTCCTTCTCAAGTTCAGCTTAGTGATTGACTTTGATATGTTTGTGAAAGTCCATCTTGTGCATTAGGGTGTTTCCCTCCCGCCTCCCCATCACCTTCAGTTAAGTCACCTTCTTGCTCATCTAAGGTTTCTCCTTCTTTGGACTTGACTTTTTTAAATTAAAAAGTATCTAGGGAACAGGGTGTGCTGGTTTATAATCCCAGTACTTGGGAGGCTGAGACAGGAGGATCACAGGTTCAAAGCCAGCCTCTGCTACTTAGGCCCTCCGCAACTCAGTGAGACCCTGTTTCCAAATAAGAAATAAAATTGGACTGGGGGTGTAGCTCAGAGGTAGAATGTCCCTGGGTTCAATCCCCAGTGCCATTAATTAATTAATAGTATCTAGGATCCGTAGATTTAGCTTAACCTTAATAGTCTATTATTTTAATAAAGATAATCATTACTTACCGACATTCAATTTGTTCATAAACAGTCATATGGATTTTTAGCTTTTTGGACTTTAATTTTTATTTATTTATTTATCTATTACACTTTTATTGATGCGATGTAATTATAGATCATAATGAAGTTCAAATTGATAGAGACACTTTCTCCCTATACATATTGGTCAGATTGGTTGTCAAACCTTCTAGGGTCCTAACCTTATTTGAAAATATATATTTTTTTCCACTCAGAGGGCAGACACCTATGTCTCCATCCAGCTTTAGGGCTGCATCTCCCCACAGAAACCGATACAAAGCGGGCCCTCTGCGGTGGGGTGGGGTGAGGTGGGGGGGGCACAGGGCCTAGCTCCACCCACACCCTGCGGCAGCCAATCAGCTCCGAGAACACCTCCCTTCCCCCCTCAGCCTGCGACTTTCCGCGTCCCCCGCCCGGGTCCACCGCCCAGTCCCTTCTCCGCTGAGCAGCTCTTTTCCTTGGGGGCCGGCCGCTGCGCCCTCCTAGCTGATCCTTTCTGCCCCGAACCCGCTCTGCAGGGAAAAGAGGGGTAAAGGGTGAGTAGGGTCAGCGTGGGGTCTGGACCAGGAGAGGCCTGCGGTGACAAAGGCCTCCGTCCGGAGGGGTGGGGACTGGTGCAGGGGCGGCTTTGTGCGCACCCGGGGGTGGCAGAGATGGTCCATGGAGGATTCCTTCCTTCCTTCCTTCCTTCCCTCCCTCCCTTCCTTCTTTTCTTTCTTCCTTCCTTTTCTGATTTTTCTCTGCAGCTCGATCCCTATTTCTTTGTCGCCGCATTGTTACTCCTCGCGGCTTGTCGGGAAGCGGACGACCCCCTATTTTCGTGTTATTTGGGCTGTGCTCCGCAGGGAGCCATTGAGATTTGATCAAAGGAACCAAACCGTGGAGGCGATGTTATGATGTTATCTCACCTGCTGGAGGCTTGAAAGCGAAATCTTTTAGGGTAGCTGTCTCTGCTTAGCCCCCCCCCCCCCCAAGGTTAAAGTCCTGATCTCCTCTAGGCGCCCGGCCTCTGCGTGGGTCTGTGCAGGGGGAGGGAGGTGCTGGGATTTGAGAAAACCTTAGTCTGGAATGCATTTGGCCTGAAGCAGCAAGTGCAGAATTACAGTTCCCAGAAAAACAGTCCCCAGCTGGCCGAGGAGTTGGCCCAACCAGCCGCGGAGGGAGAAGGCCTTCAGTGCAGTATGGCGGAACGGGGCGGGGGCGGGGGCGGGGGGGACCCCAAACCTTTGCCAATTGGATAATCATGGAAACTTGGAATAAGTAGAGCTCTAACTGTACAGAAAGAACAAAATGTATGTCTAGCTGATTAGCCAACCATCTGTCCATCCTTTCAGCCTCCAGACTATTCGAATATTCACATTTCAATACTTTGCTTTCTTTTTTGCTTTAAAAAATATGGATAAACAAAATGTACAACATCTGGGAGCCATCTCAGGGATAATGAAATGAATGCCTGATAATATCCCAGGTCAAGGAATAGATTCTGTGTTGGGGGAGGGGGGGCTCCACCCTGTCCTCCTTCGGAGACATAACATCTGTCATTATTTTTGTTCACCGTGTGTGTGTGTGTGTGTGTGTGTGTGTGTGTGTGATCCAAACACATATATGTGTTGGTTTCCCTATTTTTTAAATTTTCATGTGAATGAATATTATCCTGCACATGCTCTTATGTTTTTAAGACGCACCCTTGCCAGTGCTTCTAATGTTTGTATTGTTTATGGTTTAACATACTATAATTTATCCATTCTCCTACTGACGGACATTTGGGTTGTTCTAGTTGGGAAGACATATTATTTATCTATGGCTATGCTACAAGTTACCCTGACATATAGCAGCTGGGAGTCTCTAGCTCGAGGGCTCTCACAGGCTGTAGTCAAGGAACCAAGGTATTCCTGGGGTTACAGTCACCTTATGGCCAGCAGTGGGGCTGGGAGACCTCTTTTAAGCTGACTCACAGGACTGCAGTAAGGCCTTTGGGCTCCTGACTTTGGCTGGACACACCCACCTCGTCCCTGCGGCATGAGCCTGTGCATCAAGGCTGGCCCCAACATGGCTGCCTGCTTCATCCCAGATTTAAGGGGCTTCCAGAGAGAAAGGCAAAAACCAGATTCTTTAAAGATCACAGGTTCAAGGACAGTCTGAACAACTTAGGGAAGCCCTCAGCAACTTAGAAGACCTTGTTTCAAAATAAAATATAAAATAGGGCTGGGCATTGTGGCGCCCACTTGTAATCCTAGTACTTGGGAGGCTGAGATAAGAGGATTGCAGGTTCTCTGCCAGCCTCAGCTACTTAGTGATGCCCTCCTCAATTTAGTGAGACCCTGTTTCAAAATAAAGAATAAAAAATAGGGCTGGGGATGTTGCTTGGAGGTAGAATGTACCTGGGTTCAATCTTCAGTACCACAAATAAATAAATAAATAAATAAATAAATAAATAAATAAATAAATAAATAGGGCTGAGGGTATAGCTTGGAGATAGAATGCCTCTGAGTTCAGTCACCAGTACTGAGTGTGTGGGCATGTGCCCGCTTGCATACACACACACACACACACACACACACACACACACAATGGCATTCCGTCATTTTTGCCATTTTCTATTCATTAGAAGTGAGTCATTCTAATGACCCATACCTGTAGCCCCAGTACTTGAGAGGCTGAGACAGAGGTTCCAGGGCAGCCTCAGCAACTTAGTGAGACACTGTTTGTAAGTAACTACATACATACATACATACATACATACATACATACATACATACATAAATGGGCTGGGGGTGTAGCCTGGAGGTCGAATGCCCCTGGGTTCAATCCCCAGTACCAAAAATAAAAGAGGACTCATAGGTCCAGTCCACATTCAAGGAGAGAGGATTTCATGCGGGCATGAATATCTGCCTGGAGCCAGGGACTGCCCGGCCATTTTATAGGGCCTCCTACAGGGGCTTCTAACATTCACGTGCCCTTGTGCATGGGTTTCCTAGAGTATACAGCCAGGAGTAGAATTGCTGGGTTATGAGGTAGTGTATGTTGGGCTTGATTAGGTCCTTCCCAGGCTGTTTCCAAAGTGTGGAGCTATTCCCTCCTCCCTCTAGAAATGTAGGGATTTCTTGTTGCTTCACATACATATAATAGCTTGTTCTTGTCAAATTTCATTTTTAATCAATCTGACAGGTATGAAATACCACCCCCCTGTGATTTAATTAGCATTTCCCAATAGCTAATGAGGTTATCTTTTTTTTTTTATGTTGATCAGGTATTGTGCTTTCTGTCTGTGAAATTCTGATTCCTGTCTCACATTTATTTTCATATTGGATGTTTGTCTTTTTCTTGTTGACTCACTGGAGGCCTTTTTATATCTAGATGTTAAGCTATCTACATGCCACAAATATCTGCTTCCAGCTTGCTTCTGAGGTTTGCTGTCTCTGAATCGCTCCCACTCTCATTGACCATAAGTTGAATTTTAATTTCAAGTCACCAGTACTTTCTATGATAGTTTTTCTTACTTGGGAATTACTTCCTCAACATCATAAATTGATCTACTATATTGTCTTCTAATGGTTTTGCACATGGCAATTAATTCATCTGGAAACTGACTTTCATGCTGTTTATTCCATATGAATAACCAATGGTCCCAGAACTGCACTAATCAAGTTTTGCATATATGCATGAATTTGTTTTAAGCTCCTTGCTCTCATCTAACTCTGCATCAACATAAGTAATTTTAACTACTGGAGTTTTATAATAAGTCCTGAAATCTGGTAGGAAACATTTTCCCACCTGTATATTCTTCTTTAAGAATGCTTTAGCTGTGTGTGGTGGCACACCCCTGTTATTCCAGTTCTTGGGAAGCTGAGACAGAAGAACTGCAGGTTTGAGACCAGCCTCAGCAGCTTATGAGATGTTCAGCAACTTAGTAAGACCCTGTTTCAAAATAAAATAAATAAATAAAAAGGTCTAGGGGTGCAGCTCATAGGTAGAATGCCCCTGGGTTCAATCTCCAATACATACACACACACACACACACACACACACACACACACACACACAGGGGAAAAAAAAAAAAAAAACAAGAACATTTTAACTATTCTTGGACCTTTTACCTTCCATATAAATATTTAAATAAACCTATTGATATTTTGATTGATATTGCATTAACTCTATATCTTGGTCTTATTTTTATTTTGTGCTGCTGTAATGGAATACTCTAGACTGAGTAATTTATAAGGAATGGAAATTTATTGACTCACAGTTCTGGAGAATGAGAAGTCCAAGATCCAAGGACCAACTTCTGGCCAGGGCCTTATTGTCTCATCCTCACAAGGCAGAAGAGCAGAGAGGGCAAGGTGGCTGCACCCCCTTTTATAAAAAACCAACTCTCATAATAATAGTATTAATCTACTTGCTCAACTTTCATAGCCTAATTACCTTTCATTAGACACCACTTCTCAATACTGTTGCTTTGGAGGTAACAATTGGAAACCATCCAACACATGATTTGGGGGGTCGCATTCCAACATAATGCTCTATATATCAATTGGGGAAGAAATGACCTCTTTCAGGTACCGAGACGTTCCATCTATGATGTTAGAATATGATGCTGTTTATTTAGGTCATCTCCAATGTCTTGTGCTATTTTTCCTTGTATTCTTTTTGCTCATTTTAAAGTTTATTTCCAGCTACATAATATTTCTACTGCTATTGCACGTGGTTTCTTTTATAAAGGTGGTATTTTGCAGATAATTGCTGGCACATAGAAATTGTTATTTGCCAATCATCTGATGAAATTAATTAACCAATCTAAGTTTACCTGTGGATTCTTTCCGATTTACTATAGTCAATCATATCTTATGAAAATAATGATAATTTTATTTGTTCCTTTCTAGCTCTTGTACTCTTAATTTCTGTTTCCTGTTTCATTGCATTGGCTAGGAATTCCAGTATAATGTGGAGTAAAAGAAGAGAAGGGAATTTTGTTTTGTCCTTAAAATAGTAAAGAGAAACACTTTACCATATCAACTTAAAACATGGTATTCTCTGAAGTTATTTTGTAAATAATGCCTTTCCTATCATAAGGAATTTCATTTATTCCTTGATGAGCTCTTTTATTATGAGTAGATGTTCAATCAAATGCTTTTTATGTATCTATTAAAAGTATATAGCTTTTTTAAAAAAAATGTATTAATGTGGTAAAGCATAATGTGTAAGGTATATTGTTAGACTAGTTCTGCATTACTAGAATAAACCCTGTCTGGTATATATGCAATAATTTTCATATGTAGACATATAGACAAACAATATATGTTTATTTGCATTTAATTGTGTGAATTGATATTGGTCAAAAACTATCCTTTTCTATACTATCCTTATCTAGTGCTGGTATCATCATAAAACAATATGGGTAAGCCGGGCGTGGTTGCGCACGCTTGTAATCCCAGCATTCGGGAGGCTGAGACCGGAGGATCCGGGTTCGCGGCCAGCCTCAGCTACCTAGTGAGGCACTCTGCAACTTAGTGAGACCCGGTTTCAAAATAAAGAATAAAAAATAGGGCTGGGGGTATAGCTCAGAGGGAGAATGCCCCTGAGTTCAATCCCCAGTACCGCAAAAACAAAAAACAAAAAACAAAAAATAATATGGGTAGTATTCTTTATTTTGCTGTTTTATAGATGAATTTGTCCAAGATGGGAATCATTTGGTTTTTAATATTTCCTTGAATCACCTGCAAAACTCTCTCGGTTTGAAGTTTAAGAGATTTTAAATTTGTTGGTTTGATTACTTTAATGATTATAAAACTAGGTTTTCTTATGGGTCACTTTTGGTAAATTGTATATGTGTATTCAATATATATGAAAATATGTATCCAAAATTAATAGAATAAAATTGTTCAGAACATCTTCTCATTGTGTTTAAATCTTTCCATAATCTATTGTTTTGGCCACTTTCATTACTAATCTGTGTATATTTTCTTATTTTAATTAATTTTGCCAGAATGTGGCCAATTTTTATTAGCTCCCTTGTGCTTGCTCTCACTTTCACACACACACACACACACACACACACACACACACACACACACACCACACTCTTTTTCTTTCTTCTCACTGGTTTTTACTTATTATTTTATTACTTCTCTCTGCTTTCATTGTATTTTCCTGGTATTTATTTTTAAGATCTTAAATTGTATATCTAGCTAATTGGTTCTGAGGTTTTCTTTGTATATAAGCTTTGAAATCTTTAATTTCTCTTATAGCTTTTTGGCTGCATCCCACAAGTTTATATATGAATATTTTTTATTATGTAGCTCTAAGTGTTCCTCATTAGTATCACAGTGTCTTGTTTGAGTAATGAATTTTTTGGAAATGTGTATTTTAATTTCCAGTAGTTCATATGAAGTTTATTTTATTATCTTGAAGTAAATGTTGCCTATCAATGAAACCCATTCCTTTGAATTTATTAAAGTTTGCTTTATAACCTACTCAGTTTTCTTTGTGTGCTTGAGAAGAACATATGGTGTCTAATTATCTAGTGTTCTATATTTACCTTTAAAGTAAATATGCTAATTATGTAATCTAATCTTATGTATCCTTGCTGATATTTTATCTTCTTGAATTATCAATTTTAGAAATAGTTATATTAACATTTCACTATGATGGTGGATTTGACAGTTTTTCATTGTAGATCTATATTTTTTGCTTTATATATTTTAATATTATCTTATTAGTGAATTGTGGTAAATTTAATATTATAAAATGTAGAGGTCCTACATTAGGGGTACCTATCAATACTTTAAGTGTATGTGTGATACTGGGGATTGAACCCAGGGGCATTCTACCTCTGAGCTACACCCCCATCCATATTTTATTTTTTTAATTTGAAACACAGTCTCACTAAATTGCAGAGTGCCTCACTAAGTTTGTGAGGCTGGCCACAAACCTGTAACCCTCCTGTCTCAAACTCTCGAGTACTGGGATTACAAGTGTATGCTACCAAGCCCAGCTCTGACAATAGTTTTTGTTTTAAAATCTTAATTTATGCAGACATCATATCAAAGTTTCTTTGATCATTGTTTGCTTCATTTCTCTGTCTTTCATCTTTTCATTTTAAATCTCTCTGAATCTCTATTTTAAATATATATAAATAAATATATGACAATAAAACACTCATATATTTATATTTATTATATATTTATTTGTTATATATTTATTATATATTTACTATAAAATATATCCTATATTAAATATATTACATGTATATGTAATAAACTTTTCTGGATTTCTAAAAATGTCTGGATTTGAAAAATGTGTGTATTACAAATATAATTTGACATATCTTGTCATTGAAAAATTTGGTTCATTTATACTTAATGTAATGAATGATGCAGTAATATTTCTACCACACTGCTCTTTATTTTCTTTCCTTTTTGTTTCTTTCATTCTTCTTCCCCTTTTTTCTTTTTTTGCTTCCTCATCTTTTTCTTCCTTTTATTTGGAAATTACATGCTCTAAGTTTAACATTTTAGGAGTGCTCCAGTTTTATTACACATTAGAAACATTCATAGCCTTCTTAACTTTTAACATATTTAACGAGTTTTATTACTGACTTAATTTAGCATTTTTTTAAATTAAATAACATGGGTTGTCAGTACTTTCTGTACCTCAAATATCATGTTTACATCATTATTGAATAATATCAGTGTTTAATTTACCAATGTATTTGCTTATAAGATTTTCTTTTAATAAAAATTTAGGTATAGTTTACTTATGGTAAAGTCGGTTAATCTTAATGTGCAACTCTATAAATTTTATGTGAGGCCAGGATATTGGATGTTTCTGATACCTTAGAAGACTCCTTCTTTCCCAATCTCAATCAATTCTTATTCTCACAGACAACCATTATTCAGATCTCTATATTATCATTTATTGGTCCAATCTTGATCTTTAATGAAATTGAGTCATAAATAAGTATTCTTTGTGTTTGGTTTGTTGTGTGCAACATTAGATGTATGAAATTCATCTGTGCAGGAGCATATAACAGTTTTAATACCAGTAGTAGTATTAAATTGTGTAAGTACCTCAAAATTAATTGTCAATTCTACTGTCAATGAACATTTTCTTTCTTTCTTTTGGTCTAATTCTAAGAAAGCTAGTTTTAATATATCTTTCACTGGTCATAAACACTCATTTCTATTGAATATATATCTAATCAACCTGAATGGATAATTGCAAAGAGTTTTGCGAAATGGTTACAGCAGTTTACTCTCCCGTGAGAAATACATGTAAGTTCCAGCAGCTCCAGATCCTCAGCATTTGATATTGTTGCTACGGCTACAATTCTGAATAGCTACTTTTAGCTATTCAGAATCGATGTAGGTAGCTCATTGTGGTTTTAATACGCATTACTCTGATGACTAATTCTATCAAGTCCCTTTTCATTTTCTTTATTGGCAATTTGAATATCATCTTTTCTGAAGGGCTTGGTCATGATTTTGTCCATTTGGGAAAAAAAGAGTGGAATTTTTCTAATTAATTTTGTGAAAATATTTAATTATATTATGGACTGCATATGCATTCTTTGTTGTATTGATAAATTGCAAATATTCTTCCAATCTGTGGCTTGACTTTTCACTTTGATAATAATGTCTTCTAATAAAAAAATTAATTTAACAGTATCTAATTTTATAGTTAAACCAAAACACTTTTGGTAAACACTTGAGTCCTATTTAAGAAAATTTTGCCTATCCCTAAGTCACACACACACACACACACAAAATTACTCTGTTTATTTTTTCATTCCTATTTTAGACCAACAATTCATCTCCAACTATTTTTAGACTTAGAGTTCATCTCAAATTATTTTTTGTGTACAATATAGCATGAGTTATGGGTGAGGGTTTATTTTTTCCATACAGATATCTAATCAATCAAGAACTATTTATTGAAGAAGCATCTGGAAACCATTGGATTACATTAGTTACTTATTACAAATCAGGTAACTCTGTGAGTATGTTTTAGATGCTCTATTGTTTATAAATATATATATATATATATATATATATTTATCATTGAATTTGAGTTTGAATCTATGTTTATTTGATATTTTGCTTAGTAGTTTTGAATCTATATTGATTGTAATATTAGCCTCTAGTTTTTTGTTTGTGTAATGTACTTACCAGATTTCATATCAAAGTCATGCTGAGAATTCTTCTCACAAAGAACTTTTAAAATAGTATATATATTTTTCAAATGTTTAGGAAAATTTACCACAGAAACCCTTCTGGGTCTGAAATCCCTTTTCTGGGAATATTTTTTGTTTCGGATTAAATATCCTTCATGGATAAGATTATTTATATTTGTTATTTCTTTGCCATTCTAGATATATTGTGTCTTGAAGGAATTTGAGAATTAACCTAAGTTTCTTTATTTTTAGGCAAATGGTTATTCATACTATCACTTGTTGACATGCACTTGAAATCATGTATATTCTATTATTGAGAATATATTATATACAGCATGACTATTATCATGCATCTCCTTACTGGCAGTTTTGCACTTTTTTAAATCAGATTACTGAAGAAGATGTTTTAAAATCTTCAACAATGTTTGTGGATTTGTCTTTTTTTTGCTATAAGCTTTGTTTTATAAATTTTAAAGTTATATCATTATTAAGAATACATATGAATGTTGCCCTATTAAATTAGTCCTTTGTTATTATGAAATTTTTTTTTAATCCACTAACATTTGTTGCAGTAATGCTTACTTTAGCCTTTGAACATCTGTTGTTAATACAACCCCACGCACTTTCTTTTCATTAGTATTTTCATGGTACTTTTTTTCCCCATCCTTTTCCTTTTGTGTCAGTCAGCTTTCCATCACTATAACAAATACCTGAGATAATCAACTTATAAAGAGGAAAGGTTTATTTGGCTCGCAGTTTTGGAGGTTTTATTCCACGATCGTTGGTCCTGTTCCTTTGAGGCCTGTGGTGAGGCTGTCATGATGGGCAATACATAGCAGAACAAAGCCATTCAACTCATAGCCAGGATGAGAAAGAGAGGAAAAACAACCAGAAGGCTTCCTACTAGGCTCACCTCCTGGTTTCTGTAACCTACTAAAGGCATCTCACTGAGGAATACACCTTTAACACATGAACCTTTGGGGGAACATTTAAGATCTAAACTATAGCAACTTTCACTCTCCCTCTGTGCACTTATATTTAAAGTAATTTTCTAACAAATTTTGTCTTCTAATAGGATTTTTAATCCATTTACATTTTAAAAGATTAGTTAGCATCTTAGTTCAGGCTGCTATATAAGAAAAATGCCCTACTCTGGGTAGGTTGCACAACATACATTTATTTTTAACTGTTCTGGTGTATTAGAAGTCTAAAATAAAGATGCCAGCAGTCTGGTAACTGGTGAGAATTTCCTGGCTTGTAGACAGCCAGTTTCTCACTGGATGTCCACAGGGTCGTGAGAGGGAGATTTAGTCTCTTTCTCTTCTTAAGGGACACTGCTCCAATCATGGGGGCTCCACGGTCATGAACTCATCTAAACTGCATTACCTCGCAAAGAATCCACTTCCAAAAACCATTCTCTTAAGGTTTAAAGTTTCAGCATATGAATTTTGCAATGAAACCAACATGTAACACCTAATAGTTGGGTGCAAGTCTCTTCTAAGTTGCACATTGTTTTCTTTTTTTCTCCCCCATCTTTTCTTTTGTTTCTTTTTTCTTGCTTCCTTTTGATTTTCCATCCATAATATTTTTAATTTTTTTTTTTTTGCTTTTAATGGTTACTATAGATATAAAATTTGCCTTGCTGACATTTTACAATCTACCTTAAATTATTACTTATTTAAATTATTATTTACAATCTGCCTTAAATTTTATCTATTCTACAACAATACAAAACATTAGTGTTTCTCCATTAAGCCCATCTGGTGGCTGTGCTATTATTACCTATTTTATTCTTTCGTGTGCTTCATATATCAAAAGACTTTTATATTTGTGGATTTAAACAATATGCATTTATATTTGCACATTGATTTACTCTTTCCAGGGTTCTCGCTTCCTTCTGATAGCACTGTTTTCCTATCTGGAATAATTTTCCTTTATCCTAAAAAAAAAGTCACTTTAGTAGTGGTTACACTGTATTCTGCTAGTCACACATTCCCTCAGATTGGGTGTCTCTAAAATTGTCTTTATCTTGCCTTCATTTTTTTAGGGATACTTTTTGTTGTTCATAGAATTTTAGGTTGGCATATTTTATCTCCTTTTAGTAATTCCATCATCCTCTAGTATTCATCATTTCTTAAGAAAAGTCAACTGTATTTTTGTTTCTTTAAAGGGAAAGCATTCTTCATCTCTGGTTGCTTTTCAGGACTTCTGTATTAACTGTTTTCAGCACTTTAACTATAATGAGCCTGAGTATAGATTTCCTTCTATTTGTTCTGCTTGGGAAATGTTTTTTCAGTGTGTATTTTGATGTTTTTCATCTCTTCTTAGACAATTTTTAGCCATTAATCATTAACATATTCCGTTTCATTCCCTTTTGTCCTTATAGGAGTCTGTTATACATATGTCATAACTTTTTACCATGTCTCATGATTCTACTATGCTGTTTATATATTCTTTCATCTCCTATGCATTATCTTTTATTCCCTTTTGTATTATTTGGTATACTCTGTGCTTTCTGGTCTTTTGTATCTAATAATATTAATGCCATTTGTTCAATTACTAATTTGTTAATTTATTTTTTGTGTGTAGTACTGGGGGTTGAATCCAGGGGCATTCCATCTCTAAACTACATATCCAACACCCGACCACCAACAACAACTTTTTAAAAATTTGAAACAGGGTCTCACTAAGTTGCTGAGAGCCTCATGAGTTTCTGAGGATGGCCTTGAACCTGAGATCCTCTTTATCTCAGCCTCCCACATTCTGAGATTACAGGAATGTGCCACCAAGCTCATTTTAAGTTACTAATTTAAATTATTTTTTATTTTTTAAATTTTCATTTTACTCTTTTATGAGTTTAGTTCTATGTTATAATTCTCCAGCCTTGTTTCTGTTATTTTTAACATATTAATCACAGTTGTTTTAAGTTCCTTACCTAAGAACTTAAATATATGAACCAGCTGTGACTCTATTTCTATTATTTGTTGTTTCTCCTTGAGTTCTTGGCAATTTGTTCTTTTTATTTTTATTTTTATTTTTTTGTAATTGCCCTTTTATTTTTTGGTTTAATGCAAGATGTTGTGGATGAAAAAAATATAGAAGTTCTGATTGATGATATTATCTCTATAGAGAATTAGGGGTAGGTAGACAGATTGTAGATAAAGTACCAGCAGCTAATCTTCATACTATCCAGGGTTAGTTCTAGGCTTTATTAAGATTGGTGTATTCAGGCATGCCTTTTCTCCAGGAATGTAATCTGTACTCCAGTGTGTGGTTCTTAATCATACGCCCATGAATTTCTTTATACATCAGTTGAAATCAGCGTGTATACAGAACCTTCCTGTTGACCTTCTACTTCTGCTATATTCTCAGAACAGTAGAGCTGCTGAAATAAATGTTCGGCTGTTCAGCATTTTGCCCACTATGTTCTGCAAGATTTCTTGGGATCTCTACCTCAACATGACACAGGAGTCACTTAATGGCCTTAGGGGAATGTGTACATAGATTTTTAGATTCACTTACCTGAGGTTTCTTCCTGTCAGAAATTCTTCCCTTTGAACTCTAGTTGGTTTGGCAGTCTTGAACCAGTAAAACTGACACTTTTTTGTTTGGACTCAGTTATTCTGTGGTATGAATAAAAAATGTGCAGAAGAAAAAAGCCACAGAGAAAGTGTAGCTCAAGACCCTGTGTTTTCTGTCCCTCAAGGACTGTCGCTCCACAGGTCCTCTACCAAGGTTTCTGTCACTCACTCTTCAGAGTCTTCTATTGTTTCTGAGAGTTTGTCCAGCTACTAGTACTACTGTTCCAAAGAGATTCTCTCAAAACCAGAACTAGAGTCTCTCACCATTTTGTCTTACATCTCAGGTTATCGATCTCAGATACACCTTTTAGCCAGGCACAATGGATGCATGTCTACAATCCCAGCTGCTCAGGAAGTTGAGGCAGGAGGATCACAAGTTCGAGATGAGCCTTGCCAATTTAGTGAGACTTGACATAAAAAAAAAAAAATTAAAAGGTCTGGGTCTGGGGATGTGGCTCAGTGGTAGAGTGTCCAAGGGTTCAATCCTCAGTATCACACACACACACACACACACACACACACACACACACACACATTACATCTGTTAGAATTATTTAATGCAGATCTCTTGGTAAATTCTCAATATTTGTTGGTTTGAAAATGAAATTTATTCAAAGTAATTTAGTTTATTGAGTACAGAATCATACACTCTTTATTTTCATAGTGTGTTGAAAATATTACCTTACTTTTGTTTTGTTTTCCTGCTGAGAAAACAGTGGGGAGGTGAGCCATCTGTGTTTTCTCCCTTGAACTACTTATATTTCTTTTTACTTATATTTTTTTACTTATGTTTTTTTTTTACTTATATTTCTCCCCATCGTTATTCTTTGTTCTTGAGCTCACTATCATATACCTTAATGAGTATTTCTTTTTATTTATCTTGTTTGAATTAATGAGTTTTCTTGGATCTGAAGATTGGAGTCTTTCAACAACTCTGGTAATAACTCATTCCAGTAATAACTCTTCTATAATGTTTCTATTATACCCATTTGGAAATCAGATCTGGTGCACATCATATGTTCTTACTGTCCCTTCATATCGTGTATCCTTGTCTATGTTTACCATCTTCTTTAGCTTTTAGCAGAACTATGGGTTATTTTCTTTGCTAAGATTCAGTTCAATAATTTTTCTCCAACTTTGTATTTAATCTCCTTAGTGAATTTTTGTTTTGAACCATTCTGTTGCAACTATTATAGTTTTCATTCCTACATATGTTTGATCATGTTATAAATATATTCATTTTCTGTTCAAGTTTCTACTTTTTTACTTTTCAGATTTTTAAATAATATGGTTATTTTATATTCTGTGCCTATTAATTCTAATATCTGAAGTCTTTCAGTTTCTGGTATCTGCTGTTTATTATGGCTTTCATTAGTGATGCTTTTTTCCTTTGAGTGTTATGTGTCTTTTACCATAATTATTATGAGTTGCTCCTTTCATGTGGAGTCATTTTCCTGTACAGATTCTTCCTAGATGCAGTGAAGTTAATTTTCTCCAGAAAAGGTCTGTATTTGCTTCTACCAACCAGAAACACTACCAAACTGGAACCACATCAAATGAAATTATTTGCTGAGGGCTTTTCAGCCCACAGAAGAAGCATGAACTCAGATTGCAGATTTATGTGGGTAACCGATTTGTAGCTAGTTACTGATTCTCAGGGACTTTTTTTTTTTTTCAGACTTTACTTTCCAGCAGAGTTGTGACAGGCAAGGTGCATTGATTTCTTCTGTGTTGGGCAATTTATTTATTTTTTGCATTTACTCTGTAAGAGTAGTACTCCTATGGTGTTCGAGCTTTATGCAGAAATGTCCTTTTAAATTCCATCCTTTATGTGAGCCTGCTTTCAGTATCTTAGACTGGAAACCTCGTAGAGTCACTCTCCATATGTTCTTCGGGGTTTTGCAGAAAGATAGTTTTTCTGCTTGCTTCCCTCAATGTTTCCTGATTGAGGGTGTGTATATTTTTTCGGCATCAGAGATTCCTTACTTTCATACCATCCCATTGATGCATTTATAATATATATACATATATGTATATATATATTTTTTTTTTCAGCAATAGTTTGATTCAGGATATCTATCCAACTACATTTCTGAAATACTATTTTAACACCTTATTAACACATGGTATTTGCACAGGAACTTATATATCAATATATCACAAATTTATATCTTCATGAATTTTTACAAACTTAATACATCCTCGGCCCAACACTTACATTCACTAATAATCAATTACAATCCAGAAGCCCTCCCTGGGCCAGTCACAACCTTGCCCAAGGATAAATATTATTCTCAATTTTAACTTAAAAGTCAGTATTACCTGTTTTTTAAATGTGTGTAAATACAGTCTTATAGTGTGTGAGTTGTATTAACTAGCGGTTTCGTCACTGTCACCAAGATACCTGACAAGAACAGCTTAGAGGAGGAAACGTTTATTTGGCTCACGGTTTAAGGGTTCAGTCCATAGTTGGCCAGCGCCAAGGCAGAAAGGTCAAGGTCACGGTGTCAGGGCACAACAGAGGACAGCTGCTCATCCTGTATCAGCTGGGAAATGAGGAGAGAGACAGAAAGTGAGAGGGGTGGGAGGGAGGGAAAGAGGGAGAGGGGGGAGGGGATGAAGAAAGTATAGAGAAGCAGCCAGGGAGATACAGTCCTGAAGGCCACCCCTAGTGACTCACCTCCTACAGTTACCACCCAGTCAGTCCATTCAAACCCTGCTCCCTCACTGCATTGATCCACTGATGAGGTTAAAACCCTGATGCCATTATTTCACCTCCGACCATCTCTGCATTGCCAGCACGTGAGCGTTTCTGGGGGGCATTCCGTATCCAAACCATGAGGACAATCTTTTGTTCCCGGTTACTTTCACTTTATAGCATCTTGGTAAGATTCAGCCATGTTGTATAAAACGTAGATGGTTCTACGTTGCATAAAACGTAAACTGTTTCACAATATTTCATTGTGACAATGCCAGAATTTACGTAAACATGCTACTGCATTCTACTGCTGGTTGTACCCAGGTGCTAGACACCAGGGTGACGCTAGGAATGAGGAAGCAGGATGAGTGGCATCTGGGTGGCTTCCAGGTTTAGAGGATCATGGATTGTGCTGCTCTGAAGATTCTAGTACATGTGTGTTAGTGAACATTTCTACTGGGTATACACCAAAGAGTCTTGTTAATGAATAGTCTTAGTTTCAAAATGACACTTGTAACATTTTAAAAATAAAAAGTGAGCCGGGCATGATGCTCACACCTGTAATCCTAGTACGTAGGAAGTCAAGACAGAAGGATCATAGATTCAAGGTCAGCCTTGGCAACTTAATGAGACCCTATTTCAAAAAAAAAAAAAAGAGCTAGGGTTGTAGTCCAGAGGTAGAATGCCCCTCCCTAAGTTCCATCTCCAATACCAATGAAGAAAAAAATTGAGATTCAACCTTCTTCAACTTGGTAAAGTAGCCAATATATCCTTGTTTTTTCTCTGTTTAGCTAGGCATAAACATACATGCTAGCATTTGCCCTGCAAAAGGAGAATCATAAATTCTTTACTGAAAATATACATTGAGAGCATACCTCATGGTATGGATTTAGCTAATCCTTTTGAAGAACTACATAATATTTTGTGGTATGGACTTTTAATAACTTGTTCATGCATGCACATGATCTGAGTATTTATAAAACATATCTCAAAAGTTATTTTCAGGCCGGGCGTGGTGGCGCACGCTTGTAATCCCAGCATTTGGGAGGCTGAGACCGGAGGATCCGGGTTCGCGGCCAGCCTCAGCTACCTAGTGAGGCACTCCGCAACTTAGTGAGACTCGGTTTCAAAATAAAGAATAAAAAAAAATAGGGCTGGGGGTATAGCTCGGAGGTAGAATGCCCCTGAGTTCAATCCCTAGTACCGCAAAAAAAAAAAAAAAAAAAAAAAAAAAAAGTTATTTTCAATGATTTCAAGATTTCTCAGTATTCACCCTTAGGGCTATTCAATACAAAGAACTGGAAGAAAAAGAAACTCAGGACAGAATAGAAATAAGAAAGGACTTTAAGTTTTATGGGGCTTAAAATTAAGCTAATAATGTTGAGTCTGGGTAGAAAATGAAGAATCAGCGAACATTTTGAGGAAGGCATTGAGACATATAGAAAGAAAACACAGAGGCTTAGTAAGGAAAAAAATCAAAAGAAAGAGAATAAAGGAAAGGAGAAAACTTAACAGCATAGGAAACTTGTAATCTGATCAGTTTGTAATGGGGACTGCTATTGGTCTTGTTGAGGAATGATCCTAGGGACTTCCTTTCTTTTTTTTTTTTTTTTTTTTGCGGGGCGGGGGTACTGGGGATTGAACCCAGGGGCATTCTACCTCTGAGCTACACCCCCAGCCCTATTTTTCAGTCTTTATTTTGAAACAGGGTCTCACTAACCCCACAATATCTCTCCTGTCCACCCATCCAGTGGACACAGTTGTGGGGTTCCTGTTTATGGCAGTTGTTGACCTATGCTTCCTAGTTTGGGGAGCTGTAATGAAACTCTTCGGTAATATTCTGTCCCTTTATCACTGGATCCTCATTCCCCTGGAAGGTCCAGTCTGGGCACTGTTTGGTAGTAGGGGAGGAAGCGTTATAGTGGTCTCTTCTGACCGACAGTCTGATCTGGAGACATTTTGTCCTTAGGTACCTAACAAATAGGAACAAGGGCAGTGAGGGATGGAGAAGCTGAGTAATGGACAGGTACCACACAGACCTCCTCCAGCCCTCTGGGCCCGTCATGGAGAGGCACAAATGGCTTCCCCCCAGGTTCTTCCCTTGAGCTCACCAGCCTAGGCAGATGGATGAGATTCGAGGTGGGACTTGGTCAGGCATAAAGTGAGGTCTGCACCTGTTGAACCCACCCTTGATTAGAATGGGTCAGGAGTAAGTTCAAAAAATCTCCACACAAGGAGGAATCATATTCACAGAGAGGTCACAACCTGCTATTTGAGCAAGGATTTTTATAAAGTTTTATAGTTGATTAGATTTATTTTATTACAAAACAACACAAATTACTACTGAAATGTTAATGAGATGGATGAAGAAAAATAAGTAAGTAACCTACAAGGAATACTTATATAAATCCCCTTTCTTGTCTGAAGTAATTGACTAATATTTTGATATCTAGTTTCTATGTAATTTTCATGTTATATAAGTAAAATATTTTAAATTTTTTGTACAAAAATGAAAACTCGGTAAAATACTAAATGTTACTTAAAATAATATATTATATTATATGTAATATATAACATAATCTACATGACACATTTATATGAAAGAAGGAAGAGTGTGCCTCAACTCCTGATCAATATAAATACATATTTAATATAAATCAAATATTATTTGCATATGTACATACATATGTATGTATGTTATATGTAATTAACCCATCACCTCAATGCCTGGTCAATATAAATATTTTTGATACATATATATGTATATTATATATAATTAATCCAGCACCCCAACTCCTGGTCAATATAAATATAAACTTAATATATAAATATGCTATATACATATGTATGTATATTACATATAATTAACCCATCCTTGGATAGGTATTATTTTGTATAAAATCCATCATTACTTATCCACTCCCTTGTTAAAAATAGTCTCAACCATTGATTTTATTTTTTGTTTGTTTGTTTTTATTTTTTGGTATTGAGGATTAAACCCAGAGGCATTCTACCTTCAGGCTACACTTTCAGCCTGATTTTATCTTGTATTTGAAGACGGGGTCTCACTGGGTTGCTGAGAACCTCCCTAAATTGCCGAGGCTGGCTTTGAACCCGCTATCCTCCAGCCTCAATCTCCCAAGTACTGGGATTACAAACGTGCGCTACCACACCGGCTTTTTTTTTTTTTTTTTTTTAAACAAAGTCCCCTCCGCACTCCGAGGGCGAGCGCCGGGGTTTTCATCCCGGGTTTGGGGACCACATCTTGGGGGCAGAAGCTGACACAAAGCTGGGCCTCCGCGGTCTGCGGGTGGCTGGCCAAGCTCCGCCCCCACTCCGCGGCGGCCAATCAGCTCCAGGGGCCGCCCTCCTCGCCCCTTCTGCGCTGCAGCCCACCTCCCGGCTTCAGGCCCCCAACGCTCCCGGCAACCAATTTTCCAAAGCGCCACGCCCTCCGCCCCTTCCTCCTCACATCCCCGCCGAGGACTCCCTTCCGCCTCTCAGGTAGCTCGGTGTGGAAATTGCTGGACCAACGGGTGAGTCTTGTCCGAGGATGGTTTCTGGAACCCGAGCAGGCCCGGGAGCACCCATCGAATTAGGGCCGGGTCGGGACGCAGGTCCCCAGGGCCCGGCTCGGGGAGGGAGTCCCGGGAGCGCGGAGGCAGCGGGGGCGCCTGCGGGGCTGGGAAAGTGGGGTGGGGTCTTGGCCCGAGACCCGGGAGCCAGGTCCTTTCCAAGCGGGTTCCCCGCGCCTTCCCTATCTTTCCTACTTCGCTCTGGCTCTTATTTATTCTGTGCTGAATTTCTTCTCCCAGAACCTAACCATCAAGACTCCAAAACATCTCTGCCCCCCCCTTTTAAGACATTCTTTCCCTATGAAATATTTCAAAGCTACGTACAGAAAATAATATCTCAGATGCCGACATTCTGTCGCCTTTGCTTTAGCCCCTGTCTCTCTCTAAAATAAACAGATTAACCCTTTGCTGCGTGCCTCCCGCTCCCCCTCAGAGGTAAGTTAGCTCATTTCCTTCCCATGTACATTCTGTCTTTTGTTGTTTATTTTTACGTCAGCAATATGTGGGTCTTTATTCTGAATTTAACATTTTTTCACCGTGAAATTCATTGTGAGGTTTTAACCTACGGTACTGTTCGTCCTGATGTTTCGGAGCCTGAAAGGACTTAGTATGTTCGCGGCCCTCCTCTTTTAGCTGAGAAACCTCAAGTATGGAGACGGTAAAAGACTTCTTTCCAGGTGGCGTGTACCTAACAAGATCCTGAATTCAAGTTCCTGCCCCCCTCCCCCAGTCCCTCTTACCATTGATCCCACCAACCTAAATGGCCTTCTTGGTTGACAGTCATAGGATTTAGTTTGGAGAAAGGACGTGTAAGGGAGAGAAGGAGAGGAAATATAGCTGAGATTTGGACCAAAACCCCATTTAAAATGAAAAAAAAAAATGTGCATCTTCCTGAAACATGAAATGTTGAATCTTAAGAAGGCTTGGATAACTATTTCATTTAATGGGCACTTGATCGGGCATACTGTATGTCAGGCATTGATCTAAGAACAAGTACTAACCCACCTGACTTAAGCCCTACAATAAATCTGTAATACAATTCTTAGTTTTATCATCCCCGTTTACAGGAAATGGAGCCGAGTCATTAAGTAACTTGTCCACACAGCTGGTAAAGCGTAGCAATGAGATTTGCCTCCGTCCCACCTGGTGACAGTTCGGGTTCCTAACCATTGCGCTACCCTATAGATCACTCCAAAGGTAGGAGGTGATGTCACCACACGGAGCAGGAAAGGGCAATTCCTAGAAACTGTCAACTCTCAGGGAAAAAAAAAAAAACATTTTTTTTAACTGCACAGGGAATGATACATATTAGCTACCTATTGTTTGTTTGCATGCATTATTTTAACGTACAAAGTCACAATGTAACAATGTAATCCATGCAGAGTTATATAAAAAGTTGCCCCTCCCCGTCTTCCTCGGGTTAAACAATATTAGCAGGCAGACTCCTTCCCTTCTTCCCACACTACGAATATATACGTGGCTTACTTGCCCCCCCCCCTTTTAAGAACCACGGCATATTCAAGGGTGTGTACGACTTGTATTTTTCCCTTGGCAAAGCATCCAGGCTGAGGCGTATTTCCCCCTTCCCCCAACACTAAGTAGAAATTTAAGCTCTCCAGGAAAGTTGAATAATAAATGCCCCGACATTTGTTCAGCCGTTTTCTTATTAATAAATAGGCATAAGCTAGAAAAGTTTATGTCTGTAATAAAACGGCCGTCCACACTGCTAGGATGGGGCCCGGGGCGTCCCTACTCTGCCGCAGTGCCGAGCCGCCAGGCGGGCGACACAAAGAAGCGCTGTCCCCTGCCAAGCGCCGCCCCCTCGGCTCCCACTCCCGCCCGGGAGGAAGTGGGGAGGAGGAGACTCGTCGGGAAGCCTCTCCTCCGCTGCGATCTTCTCCCGAGCCCCAGCTCGGCTTGCAGCTCGGTGGCGGTCTGCGCTCTGCAGGGAAGCCCTTCCCCGCGGACGGTGGGTGAGTCCCCCCAGCGCTGCGCCCTGCCCTTCGCAGCCGCTCGGTGGAGATTGCAGGGTGACCTGAATTCAGCGCTAGCCTCGCGGGCCGCGACGGTGGCTTCTGCTCGGGGGGTTGGGGAGGGGGCCGGAGACCAGGCTGGGGGCGCTGGCGGACCCCAGGCCTGGCTGTGCCCAGGCTGGGACACAGGCTCCCAAGCGCGTAGGGTCTGTTTCTACGTCTGATTTTTTTTTTTCCTCTGCTCCCGGTCCCCCCACCCCACCCCATTCCCGGTTCTGTATTGCTGCTGCGCCCCGAGTTCTGACATTGATGTTTCTGTGTGCTTGCTTTGTGCTGGTGGACTCCCAGAGAGGCCTGGCCTCAGAAGCAGAGCCCAGTCCTCGCCTTTATCAGAGGAGAAAGCCAAGGGAGTAGGCAGGGTTTGCTCGGGGTTGCACAGGTAGCTGGTGACGGAGCATCGCTTCAGTCCTCCAGCCCTTCGATCTTTGCGAACTGGGGCTCTGGGACCGAGATCTCTCGCCCACTGCGCTATTCTCTGGAGATTGGAGTAGGGGGATGGGAGGAAACGGGAAGGGGAAGGCAGCCGTTATGTTACCCCCACCTCCTATACAGACATCGGCGCCAGCGGCCTGGAGAATTCCCGGCCACCATCTAGATTTTCCGCTGCTCCCCTCCTCCCTGCTCCCCGCCGGCGCCCCCCCCCCCGCCCCAGTCCCCTCCCCTCCTCCTCTGACGTCACCCTGGCTCCATGCCCTGGGCTCTGGAGCAAAGGAGGGGAGAGGGGGGCCTGCGCCAGGCTCTGGGCTCGGTATTGACAGCCCCTGGGAGTTCGCGGCAACCCTTCTCACACATTGTCCGTTTGCTAGAAACCCCCTGGGCACGCAGACCAACTGCTTTGAGGCCGGAGAGAAAGAAAAAGGAAAAGAAACCAAGCCAAGTAGGTCTCCCTCCTGGGCCAGGCCCCTCTGCTGAGAGCTGCCCAGCTGCAGAAGTGCAAATAAATATCTGTAAGGGAAAGACAGAGTTCCAGGGACTCGGGACTGAGGAATTAGGAAGGAAACGCGGTAAGACAGAAACAGGGGAACCGAAGGAAAGCAAAATTTTGAATCCTTACTCTTGTGGGAACATGGGAGGGTTGAATGGGGAGGCCTGTAAAAGGATTTTCAAAGATATTAGTGAAAGTCTGGGGTGGTCTGTTTGTTTTTGTTGCTGTTGCTAAAGCTGCCTAGTAAGTATATGAGTTTATTTAATTTTTTTAAATTGCTTTATTATTATTGTGCTGTCTATTCCCTTCCACGTGCATTACGGATTCTTTTAGATGTAGAAGTTAAATGATTTTTAAGTTAAAAATTAAACAAGACATATCTAAAAATGTCCAGGATGAGATGCAAAAGAAAGGGTTAAACAGCTCCAATTCTGGTTTAGTGGAACTTGATGGGCATGGGGAAAGTGCGTGGGGGTCTGTGTTTCTCTTGGATCCTAAATCTACCACCACAGAATAGGTAGATACTGGAGGTAATAAGGGGTGGGGGAGGGATCCAGGGGGGGGGAAAAAGTGGCATGAAAAAGAGAAGTCATGGAGACTGGATGTCTGTCCTTTTAATCAGTTTTGAAGGTCAGGCCGTTTGTCCAAGAAGTGATCCTGGGTTTGTGCTTGCCCTCAAATCCATCCTTCCATCCACAAGGACCTGCTCATTCTCCTGGGAAATCCAAAGAATAAAATGTATTTTCCGACTTTAGACACCTCCTCTAAGTTTCGGGATCTGAAATCCAGCTATAATGTAGCGTGTGTGTGGTAAAGTATCCAAGATGGCCTCACCTTCCCTCCCATGCAGGGGAAACTTTGTTTGTTTCCATGGGGCTACTTTGTAGTAGAACTGGAAGCTCTGCTCTCTCCCTGAGTGCCTGGGTGCCTTTTGCTTTGGGGGTAACTTTGATTGTAGTTAAGTTAAAAGTGGACCCAGGAGAGAGAAAGTGGGAGCCACAGCAGAGGTTAGGGGGAGAAATAAAAAAAAAAAAAAAGTCACCTTCCCTTTGATTTGTCCATCTGAATTCACCAAGCTAGAAGAACACATGGGATTCAGGCATAAAGAGGAATCATTTGGGTCAGAAGCCAAATGTTGCAGTGACTGATCTCTGGCTAAAGTAGACACAGAATCAGCTACAGAGGGGGAAATCAAAGTCATAGGTAAGCAAACAAAACCTGATGGGAGATGAGGAAGGACTGTTTAGGGCCAGTGAGATAGGAAGAGCCCATCAATCTATCAAATCCTTTATATACTTTTTTTTTTTTTGGTACTGGGGATTGAACTCAGAGGCATTCTACCTCCGAGCTACACCCCCAGCCCTATTTTTTATTCTTTATTTTGAAACCGAGTCTCACTAAGTTGCGGAGTGCCTCACTAGGTAGCTGAGGCTGGCCGCGAACCCGGATCCTCCAGTCTCAGCCTCCCGAATGCTGGGATTACAAGCGTGCGCCACCACGCCCGGCCCTATATACTTTTTCATTTAATGCATATTTCCTTACTTGTTTGAACTTATATTAACTCTGTGTTCTTTTTCATTGTAATAATAATAATAATGTATAGAAAAATTTAAAGGAGGCAGACATGTGTAAAGACACAGGAAACTTCTTCACCTCATCCCTTCCCAAGGTAATGGAGGCTAGCATGTAGCAATGTGGCCCCCAGGGATTTTCTATAATATAAAAGTCTAACATTTAAGTAATACAACATTACTTAAGTAATATAGACTTTTAAAATATAAAAACCTGGCACTTAAAATTCATCTTTCTGGTCCTTAAGAATGTGGACCCCAACACTATATTTTCTAGGTTCAGACCTAGATCTTCTTCTTTTTTTTTTTTTTTTTTTTTTTTTTTTTTTTTTTTTTTTTTTTTTTTTTTTTTTTTTTTTTTTTTTTTGCGGCACTGGGGATTGAACTCAGGGGTATTCTACCTCCGAGCTACACCCCCAGCCCTATTTTTTTATTCTTTATTTTGAAACCGAGTCTCACTAAGTTCCGGAGTGCCTCCTAGATCTTCTTCTTATCCCTTGTCTATGTGACTATGAGCAAGTAATACATTTTCTGAACATTAAGAGCTTTCCCCTCATCTAGAAAATACAAAAATGGAGATAGAATATATACCACAGAGGTTTAGTGTCAAGATTAAATAAATTATACCAATCACTTATCATAATGCCAGAAATTTGTTAAGCACTGTATTGCTATTATTACCACCACTACAATTATTACTGGTATTTTTATCATTATCTTTATCCCCTAAAAATGTGTTCATGTCCTACATATCAGAGTGAATTGAAACTTTCACCTTAAATCTATCTAGAACATTCTAGGTAGATGCAAGAGAGAATGAACTCATCCTTGAATTAGTTCAGAGAACCACCGATGAAACAGAAGTGTGAGTTATCTGCTCTGGGGATGTGGCCAGAGAGCAAGGTCTGATGGGCAACTCTGGAAGGGGTGTGTATGGGTCGTCTTCTGGCGTCCATGCTGCAGGATACCTGGTACAGAGGAGTGTGTGGGTGATATGTGTAAGTTGGCTAAGTGTGGGATTCGACTAGCAATCCTGCACCCTGAAGAGTTGAAAATGACCCTAGGAAACATTCCTTGTCATTGATCCATCCATCCCCCTTTCTGGGTTTTCATTTTCCTATCTCCATTTTTAGCTTTGTGTGGCAGCTGGCATCCTTGTACGTGTATCTTGAATGCTACTTGTATTTCTGTAAGAAAGACCATTAGAAGAGGAATCGCTGCGCCTAAGGATAGATGCACCTTTTCAATTTAAGTTGCCACCGTCAGGGATGCAGAAGGTGGACATTCTCAGCGCTCCCTCAGATGGCGACTGTGGCCCAAGAGCCTTTCCACAATCGCAGTTCACTACCCACCTCCACTTTCTTCATCCTCCTTCTCCTGATTCTTTTTCTTTGACAATTTTGCGGGCAAAATCCGTTGCCTGATTCCTGAGACTGAGCATTTTTTCATAGTAGTGGCCATTTACATTTCTTCCTCCTCTGTGCACATGGTCACTTAGAAGGGAAGGATTGCCATAGATAGAAAGATGTGGGAAACCGGGCGTGGTAGCGCATGCTTGTAATCCCAGCATTTGGGAGGCTGAGACTGGAGGATCCGGGTTTACAGCCAGCCTCAGCTACCTAGTGAGGTCCTCTGCAACTTACTGAGACCCTGTTTCAAAATAATGAATAAAAAATAGGGCTGGGGGTATAGCTTGGAGGTAGAATGCCCCTGAGTTCAATCTCCAGTACTGCCAAAAAAAAAGGGGGGGAGGGGGAGTAGGAAAGAAAGTGTAAAGAGAATGTGAAATGGACCCTGGCCTCTCTAGAGGCACCAGGTGGGCCAGAAGCTACAGAGAAGGAGGGAACAGGAGATGGAGCTGGAAAGGCCTAGAAGCTTCCAGCTGCAGGCCACAGAGCAGGGGGAGGGGCTCTGATTCCTCCCTGTGGACACAGGGTGCAGCTCTGGCAGGAGAGGGTTCCTTCAGGGCAATAATATGGTTAGGGTGGCTTTGAAGAATAAAGGTAGGATCCGATCCTGGTGACTTAGAAGCCAGATTGACTTAGACCTGACTTGACTTCCTAAAGACCTAAACGAGGTTAATGGCAGTGCGGTTGGAAATTGTGAACCAGGACATTGACAGGGTTGTGACCAGCTGGTTATGAGAAGAACAAGAAGGGACATGCTGTGACTCTGAGGTTTGCTGCCCTGGTTATTTATGGATGGAGGAGAGTCGGGGACAAGCTTCTTATGAATGACACAGTGTTGGCTCCTGGCATCTTCTTAATGGTTCTGTGAGCTGGGAAAGTAGGTGCTGGTTCTTTTTAACTGCTAAGAAGCATGGAGCTTGTGCACTTTACCTTAGAAGAGCTATTTTGGAGGGAAAATAATAAATGTAAGACTTCTCTAATTTTAGAGACCAGCTATAAATGGCCACTGTCTTCTTTCATTAGTCACCTCAGAACCAAGGCCTTTTTATCCCTGGCTATGGAAGCCTCAGTGCCTCGCCAAGGACTTTTCAAGGACCCATAGAGATACTGGAGAAACAAATATATTAATCATTAGCACTAGCACGTACATTAGTCTTAATATTGGCTAAAAAAAAAAGAAAGACTATGAAATCAGAATCAATATAAATGTTCAAAACAGGGGTTGTAAAACCTGAGTTTAGATGTATTTTTCACTTTACAAGAGAATTCCTGTGATTCGTACACTTAAATGATTTACTCGTAACCAAAGAATTATGAGCATATATGTGTATGTGTGTGTGCATATACCTGTATATGAAAAGGCATCTGACTGGGGTTACTTCCTTTATTCCTCAGAACAACCCAATGTGATTCTTACTATTATTCCTATTTACTGAATAAAGAGATGAAGTCTGAGATGTGTTACCCAGGTCTCGCAGTTAGGAAGGCCTGAGACTCAAATCCAGACAGCCTTAACCGCAGGGCCTGGGCTTGCCATCATTTTGCATATCACTTGAGACTGAGTGTGAGAGTGTGAATGTGTCCCCAGGGGTTGGTGTGTTGTCACCTTAATCCCCCACATAGCAGTGCTGAGAGGCGGGACCTTGAAGAGGTGATTGGGTCATGAGGGTGCCACTCTTCTGAGCGGACCAATGCCATGATTGATGTGTCAGGGAGTAGGCTCCTGATAAAAGGACGCGTTGGTTGGGCCCCTCCTCACTCTGTGTCACATGCTCTCCTGCCCTTTGCCTCTGCCGTGGGATGCTGTAGCATGAAGACCCTTCCCAAACACGGGCGCCTCCACCTTCTGGGATTCTAAGAAATAAACCCCTGTTCCTTATAGATTTCCAATCTCGGGTATTCTGTAACAGCAACACAAAATGGACCTAGGTGGGGAGCAGAGTCTCTGGCAAGGGAAATAGAAAGAGAAGAGATAAGGACCAAGAATAAAACCTTAACAAGTTTGTACATATGCCAAGGAGAAATGAGGAAAGGACAGAAAATAAATGGTTGCAGAGGGTGAAGTACAGAGGTCACCTGGGCCACACTCTTAGGGGTGGCATGAGCCTAGTGGACTGGAAGGGCAGCTAGGTGCAGTGCCTCTGACTGGTCAGTGAGGACATGGCACTCTAGGTGTCCTGGTCATGAGCGCATCTGCTTCTGGGGGACAGGTTCAGTCAAGGGCGCGAAGCAGAGCTTGGACGGCGCACCATCCCTGGGGGGAGCTCGTGGTGGAGGAGCAGAGGTCATCTGTGTGTCCACGTCCACAGACAGACGTGCCCTCCTCAGCTGTGTCCCGTGCAAGAGGGAACCTGCCATCTCTCTGTACCCACTCTCCTTCTGCTCCTGATTGTCTGGGACTTGGATTAACACCATCGAGGGCTTCTGCTTCCCTCTTAGTCAGTTTGTGACTTTGACCAAAGAACCTTCTCTGAGCTCCCAGACGGTTTAGACTGAGGCTCTAAATTCTCCAAGGCTGAGGTTAATAAGGATAAAATAGTGCCAGGTGTGGTGGCACAGGCTTGTAATCTCAGTACTTGATTTCCTGGCCAGCCTTAGCTACCTAGTAAGGCCCTCTGCAACTTAGTGAGACCCTGTTTCAAAATAAAGAATGAAAAATAGGGCTGGGGGTAAAGCTCAAAGGTAAAATGCCCGTGGGTTCAATCCCCAGTACTGCAAAATAAATAAATACGGATGAAATAGGCATGGGGAAGAAGGGCAGTATTCTGTGTTCTGTGTTTTATGTACTGTATTATTTTCCAGAACTTGCTGTATCAAATGACGACAAATAGGGTGATCTAAAATGACAAGATTCTATTCACTGGAGGTTTTTAGAGGCTCAAAGTGCAGGTTGTTGGTTACTTCTGGAGGTTGAGAGGCAAATCTGGTCCATGCTGTTCTCTTAGTGTCTGGGTTTGGCTGGCAATCCTGGTGTTCTTGGCTCAGGAGCACACCCCTCTAATCCCCGCCTCCGTCTTCTGACAGCATTCTCCCTGCGGATCTGTGTCTCTCTGTGTCCGAATTTTCCTCTTCCTCTGACATCAGAAATTGCACTAGGC
The DNA here is from genome assembly GCA_004027655.1 of Graphiurus murinus. Taxonomy (NCBI): domain Eukaryota; kingdom Metazoa; phylum Chordata; class Mammalia; order Rodentia; family Gliridae; genus Graphiurus; species Graphiurus murinus. The sequence goes on along the minus strand of PVLC010000429.1, from coordinate 47,460 downwards.
TCATCCGAATCTAGTATGACCTCATCTTAACTTGATTATATCTGCAGAGACCCGACTTCCAAATAAGGTCATGTGTACAGATACTAAGGGTTAAATGATCTCTTTGGGGGACACAGTTCCACCTTCATCCCTCCCCTTTGTTCCCTTCTGTGGTGGGAAAGTGTCATTGTCCCTAAGTTCGACCATAAGAGTTTAAGATCACAGGAAGCATCGGGCCCCCCTGGACAGCCAATGCTGAGAGTTCCGAGCTTGTCACAGTGTCATCTCACAGTGGGAAGCATGGCCCCAGCCAGTGAGACCGTGGACCACTCTGCTTGACTTTTCTCATTTTTCTCTAAGCCGAGTCTTTGCTTTCTCCTCTGCAGAAACCCAGAGACGCCATGGCGACTCCCTCTGCTGCCTTCGAGGCCCTCATGAATGGGGTGACAAGTTGGAATCCCCCCGAAGATGCCATCCCGTGTGAACTGCTCCTTATCGGAGAGGCCTCATTTCCGGTGATGGTGAACGACATGGGCCAGGTCCTCATCGCCGCCTCCTCCTATGGGCGAGGCCGCCTGGTGGTCCTGTCCCATGAGGACTACTTGGTGGAAGCCCAGCTCACCACCTTCCTCCTCAATGCTGTGGGGTGGCTTAGGTCTTCCCCGGGGTCCCCCATTGGTGTGCACCCATCCGTGGCACCTTTGGTCAAAATCCTCGAGGGCTCTGGAGTGGAGGCAAAGATTGAGCCAGAAGTGAACGACTCCCTGGGGGTTTACTGCATCGATGCCTACAACGAAACCATGACCGAGAAGCTGATGAAGTTCATGAAGCACGGAGGAGGCTTGCTCATAGGAGGCCAGGCGTGGGACTGGGCCAACCAAGGCGACGAAGAAAGGGTTCTGTTCACCTTCCCTGGGAACCTGGTGACCAGCGTGGCTGGCGTGTACTTCACCGACAACAAAGGAGACACGAGCTTCTTTAAAGTCTCCAAGAAGATGCCCAAGATCCCAGTCTTAGTGAAGTGAGTACCTTACTTAACTTTACCCCGGGCAAGAGTTGGCCCCCAGTTAACCAGCACGCCTGTTTCTTCCCTTCAAGCTGCTTCCGGGCTAATGGAAGAAAATTTGGTACTCAAATATGGATTCTCCATGATTCAACTAGATTTTTAAAATACTCTGAGGCACAGGAGGGGCAAGAACCTCATTGTTCCAGGCTTCCCAGACCAGAACATTTAGCTCTTTAATGGGGGATTTTCTTATTGACCATCATATCCCCCAGTGTCTAGCTTAGTAAACATACAGAGGACCCCAAATGTTGGCATGAGTTAGCCAGGAAGGTTGATGCAAAAATGTTATTTCAAGCGGGGCGTGGTGGCGCACACTTATAATCCCAGTACTTGGGAGGCTGAAACCGGGGGAATCTGGGTTCATGGCCAGCCTCAGCTACTTAGTGAGGCCCTCTGCAACTTAGTGAGACCCTGTTTCAGAATAAATAATTAAAAATAGGGCTGGGGATGTAGCTCGGAGGTAGAATGCTCCTGAGTTCAATCCCAGTACCACAAATAGAAAAAAAAAATGTTATTTCAACTGAAACATGAAGAAAAGAAACACGTGAAAGACCCCATAGGGCAGAGTCTAGGGAAATGTGGAAACATTTTGAAATGTCCAACCAGATGTGGAGAGAATGGAAATAGAGGATTAAAAAGTTAATAAAACATAAAAGGGCTGGGGATATAGCTGAGAGATCAAACACCCTGGGGTTCAGTCCTAGTAACAAAAAAAGAAAAGATGGTATGATTTGTATGTGCTAAGTCTTAGATTTAGGTAAGATAGGGGTTTTATCTTTGGGGACCAAAGAGCAGATGACTGAGAGTAAAGGGTGCGGATGATGAGTGCAGAGACGGGCTGTACTGAAAGGTCTTTGGGAGCATTGCCCAGTCTGCTTTGTTTACATGTAGTGCTGTTCATGTAGTGGGTTAATAGATGCTCAGTGGACATTTGTTGGATGTATAATTAGATGGATGAGTGGGGGGGTTAGAAATTGGAGCAGTACTGGGAATAGAAAAAGTATACCAGACCACTCCCTATAAAATTCTTGGCATCCTCAGAACAAAGTTCCCTGATATTCCTAACTGATGAGAAGAGGGTAGGGTAGGACTGGGCAAGGAAACACTTAAAGATGCGGGGATTCACGGTGGCCTCTCCTTGGAATGAATCCGTTAGTGAAGTTTCAGGCAATTCAATCAGAACAGTTTGTTTCCTTTGCTTTTTAGGTAAGAAGGTACCTTGTCTCTTTTTAACACAAATATTGGGCTACTATGAGGGAGTTAAAACCCTGATTATTCAATCTGTTCATTTAGCTAGATTTTATTGAATATATTATGCATCCCAGACACTAGTTCTTACTTTAGGAATAAGACTGATATCTGTGATTAGGAGCCCAGAAATAGCTCTAATAACAAGATCTGGAAGAAATGTCAAGAGTCAAGTAATTGTTGTAAAAAGAGCACCATGTTCTCATAGCTCAGTAGAATTGAAAATTTGGGGTTCATGGCCAGTGTGTGCAATGTGGCGCTAGGTTGTCCTTTCAACTCCCTTTCCCTCTAATAGGAAGGCGTTATAGTAGAAACATCCAGTCCTCCATTTAACTGTTACTTCCTTGAGACTGTGGATTTTCAGTCTATAGAGATCCCTGAATGCCACAAAGTCATCAGGGATGTGTAAAAAAGAATACTGTACAAATAGTCACCCTCTAAATGTCCAACTGCTCCAAGAACCTTGACCTGAAAACACCTGTGTGAAGCCTGAATTAACCAACATTATAAATTACTGCGATGTGTATGCCTTTCAGTTTGAAAACTGATGAAGTGATATTAGCCACACAAAAAAGTCTTTTAAATTCCATATTACTAAGGAGATTGCAAAGTTTTGAAGACTGAAAATCTACTTGAAATTGTCTCAAGAATTAACTACTGAATTACCAAAGATAAACATGAGTATGACTCCCCAGGTAGTCTAGGAAACAGTATCTGAGCCAATATTATTAAGTTTATTTAGGATCTGCACAACATTGAAATTATTGCTATTGCTATTATGTGTTAGATGAATGCACATGTGTGGACGTGTGTGCGCGCGCACACACACACACACACACACACACACACACACACACACATATAATGGAAAGGGAGAGAGAGAGAAAATAGAGTAAATCAGTAAACTCAAGTTGGCTAGTTGAAAACAATCAATAAAAGTGATAAACTCCTACTAGATAAGCTGATCGTGACAAAAAAAAGAGATAACATAAATTATAAATTTCAAGAATGGAGGATGGGACATTAATACAGATCCTACAGACGTCAAAAGAATAATAAGGGATTATTACAACTTTAGGCCAATAAATTTCACAATTTCAATGAAATAGACTTCTTTTTTTTTTTTTTTTTTTTTTTTTTTTTTTTTTTTTTTT
>PVLC010000429.1:18538-43913 GCA_004027655.1 Graphiurus murinus | reverse complement strand
ATAGACTTCTTAACAGATGGGAATTACTGAAATTGACACAAGTAAAACATGAAATATATGCAAAATAAGTTGAATTATAATTAGAACACCCCAGCTCTTAAGTTCAGTATGATATCCTAGATTGGATTGTGCAATATATTAGTGGAAAAATGGGTGAAATTTATAGAAAGTCTGAAGTTTAGTTAATAGTATTTGACCAGTATTAATTTCTTAGTTTTAAAACATATATAATGGTTGTATATGGTAACATTAGGGAAGACTGTATATAGAAACTCTTTGTACTATAATTGAAACTTTTTAATTTTTTAAAATTTCAAAATAATTTTTTTAAAAAATCAGCAATAATACAGAAAATCTAGGCCCTGATAGTTTTTAAATTTATTCATTCATTCATTCATTCATGATGCTGGGAATTGAACCCAGGGACATTCTAGCTCTGAGCTAAACCACCATCCCTATTTTATATCTTACTTAGAAGCAGTGTCTCACTATGTTGCTGAGAACCTCACTAAGTTGCTGAAGCTGGCTTCAAATCTGTACCCCTCCTATGTCAGCCTCTTAAGTACTGGGATTACAAGTGTGCACCACTATGCCTGACACAGGCCTTGGTAATTTTACTGATGAATCTTACAAAACATTCACGACAAATAATAACAACCCTACATATAAACTCTTTCAAAAAAACAGAAGGAGAGGAAAAATTTCCTGACTTGATTTATTACAGTAGCATTTCTTTGGCACTATAACTAGAGAAAGACAGTGAGACAAAATTCAATATGGAATCACGATAAAGTTTTAACAAACTAGAAACAGAAAGGAGCCTGTGTGATGAGATGAAGTGAGATGCATGACGTAACCGTCATTACGCAGTGTTCCTGTGTAAGAGTGACTTGCACCGTGATACCTCAGTCCTGTGCACTTGCACTGTGATACCTCAGCAGTCGATCTGACAACCAAGATGGCTACTGAGTAACTAACAGGCGGACAAAGTATACTTTGAACACTCTGGGCAAAGAGATGATTCTTGTCCCACTTGGGAGCAGGATGGTAGGACATTTCACTGTGATACTCAAAATGGTACACAACTGAATACTTACGAATTGTTTGTTTCTGGAATTTTCTATTTAAAATTTTTGGAGTAAAGTTAGCTACAGGTAACTAAAATGGCAGAAAACAAAATCATGGATAAGGGGGATCACTGTACATGTATTTTCTAGAGCACTGAGTGAAAGAGACAGTAAAAATTTAAATCTTGCAATTAGAAAGTAAATTACAAAGACAGCAAAAAAACAAAAGGTACTTTAGACATTTAGAAGATTTTCAAATGACAAGATCCATTTGAATGTAAAGTCATCAAAGCATTTCTTAGTGTAGAATTATTTAATCCCTAGAAGTATTTGCAGAAAACATGATCATGTATGTAAAACATTGTTTTTTTAAATTAGAAAATAGCTACTATGCAATGAGCTTTAACAAAGTTTCTAGACACAAAAATCACTTGCATTTTATATACTAGCAATTTACAGTTAGCAATTGAAACTGAAATGCACCATCATTTAAAATAGAACTGAAGATTGTGAAATACCAAGGACTAAATTTAACAAAATATGTCACAAGACCCATACACTGAAAACTATAAAACATCACTGAGAGAAAGTAAGTGAAACCTAAAGATGTGGAAAATATATTGTGTTGATTAATAAGAACATTCGCTGTTTCCGAGATGTCAGTTTTTCCAAAAATGACCTCTAAACTCAATGCAATCCCAACCAGTTCAAAGTGATCCCCAAATTATCATACAAACGCAAAGGAACTAAAATAACCAAACCTGCTTTGAAAGCAAGGAACAAAGATGATCTTACCTATTTCTAAAACTATCAAGCTGAACTAAAACACTGTGGTATTGGCATAAGAATAGACAGACATCAAAGAAACAGACAAGATAGTTCAAGTTAATTCAATAAGGAAAGGATAGTCTTTTCAACATATTGCTCTGGAACAACTGGATACTCTATGGAAAAAAAAAAAAGTGAATTGTGGCCCTTACCACTTTCCATACAAAACAAATACTTAATAATAGATCTAGATCTGAATTCAAAAGCAAAAATCCCAGATGAAAACATAGAAGAAAATATCTGCGTGAGGCAAAGAATGGTTGCATGAGAAAAAAAAAGAAAAAAAAAAGACAATGACCATGAAAGGAAAAGACCGATAACGTGACTTTTACGAACAAAATATTTAAGTAACTGCTATAGTTCAGTAGACAGTAGTAAGAAAACCAAAAGATAAGCCACATACTGGAAAAAAGAAATTAACAAACTTATGTCTGACAGTGGACTTGCATTCAAAATATAGAGAGAACTCTTAACATCCCAGTAGTAATAAGACAACTAGTTAAAGAAAAAGGCAAAATATCTTAACTCACATAAGATATATATGAGAAACCAAAAGTCCATGAAATCATTTTCAACATCATTAGTCATTAGACGAATGCAAGTAAAAATCACAGTGAAATATCCTACACCCCCTAAAGTTAAAGAATGGCCAAAATTAAAGACTCACTATATAAAATGCTGGCAATAATGTGGGAACTTTCATATATTGCCATAGGGAATGTAAAATGACACAATGACTTTGGAAAATGGCTTAATAATTTTTTATAAAGTTACCATATATTTAACCTACAATTCTTTTAGCATAGGCTCAGTTGTCTCATCCCGATGTATTTATCCAAGAGAAATTAAAATATGTCCACATAAAAACTTGTACCTGGATGTCCACAGCAGCAAGCCCCAAACTGGGGCCACCCAGATGTCCATTGGCAGAAAAATGGACAAGCAAAATGTGCAATAGCAACAGAATGGCAAAATACTCAGTAGCAAAATGGGAAGGATTCTAGTGGGCTCCACAGCCTGGATGATTCTCAGAAAATTATTCTGAGCTGGGCATGGTGGCACACACCTGAAATCCCAGTATTTGAGAGGCTGAGACAGGAGGATTGTAGGTTTGAGACCAGACTCAGCAATTTAGCGAGTCCTCTTTTCAAAATATGAAAAGGGCTGAGATGTAGTAGCTCAGAGGTAAAACACCCCTGAGCTCAATCCCCAGTACGCTCTCCCACACAAATTATTCTGAGTGAAAGCAGTCGAGCTCAAGAGTACCTACTTTATGACTACATTATACAAACTGTTGTAAAAGACACATCTACTCTATTTGTATAGAAAGAACATCAATGGCTGCCTCTGCTGTAGGGGGCTCAATTGACCATAAAGGGGCAAAAGGTAGATTTGGGGGGGGGTTATAGAAATTGTATATGTGTTTGTACATATATGTACACACATATAAGATTGTGGTGGTCATTCAGGTGTATAAATTTAGCAAAAACTCATTAAAACATACAATTAAAATGAGTGGATTTTATCACGTGGCACTGAAGGTGATCTTTTTAATTGCGGTTTAGAATGCATAGTCCGTGGAATATTGATAAGGATATGTCACAGTTTCATTATCTGTTCCTCCACTGATGGACACTTGGATCGTGTCTGCATGTTGGCTGTTCATTCTGCGGTGAATGTGAGGGCGCACGTGTCTCTAAGAGTTGCTGATCCACTTTGTTTGGGTACACACCCAGCAGAGGGATTGCTGGGTCGTATGGTGGTTCTATTTTTAATTTCTCAAGGAAACTCCAAGCTGTTTTCTGTGAAGGCTGCGCTAGCTTACATTCTTACCAGCAACATACAAGAATTCCCTTTTACTCCAAGTCCTTGACAGCACTTGTTTTTTTTCTAATTCAGCATGGATTTTTTATACATTTCTTGAGTATAATAAGGTTACATATACATTTATGACATATCAGTCATTATCAGAGCAAAATTAGCACCACTTCTTTGTTTTCCACGTATAGCCCACATTCCTTTTTTTTTTTTTTTTTTTTTTTTTTTGCGGTACTGGGGGTTGAACTCAGGGGCATTCTACCTCCGAGCTATACCCCCAGCCCTATTTTTTATTCTTTATTTTGAAACTGGGTCTCACTAAGTTGCGGAGTGCCTCACTAGGTAGCTGAGGCTGGCCGTGAACCCGGATCCTCTGGTCTCAGCCTCCCGAATGCTGGGATTACAAGTGTGTGCCACCACGCCCGGCTTATAGCCCACATTCTTAACATAGCCTGGTCAAGCAAACTTTCTAGAGTCATAAAACCATAAACCTTTAGAGTCAGAGGGTCTTTCATCTACGCATCCTAGGAGCAATCACCAGATTTCGAGAAGCTAAAGTAGCCATAGCATAATAATCAGTATAATTACTCATGTATGCAGATAGCAACTGCCAGGATGTAAAGGGCCCAGCTGGGCTCACACTACTCTCCCATTTTTATTTTAAAATGCACGAAGGACTGTGCCTGTCTTAGGTAATTTCCTACCAGGTGCATAATCTTACCCGTCATGGGGTCTTGATGAGTCATTCAATGAGCCCTGTCTTAGGTTGATATTGCCCTGAGAAAATGGAACCCGTCATTGATTGTGCGAGGCAGTGCTTGCAGTTTTATTCCACGTAAATCTGCTCGTATACTAACAAAAGCATTGATCACAAGGCTTACAACGAGTGGTAGAATGCATAAGCCTAGAATGACTATTGCTGTTGCTCCGATAACTCCTCCCAGGAAGGAGGAAAACGAGGGCCAGGTAGTGACCAAGGCTTGAAGCCGATCTACAAATGTCTTAGCTGTTTCTGCCACATTAATAGAAATGGGCTCCACATTACAGAGATAAAAAATCTCCTGGTGTAACTTTAACAAATCCTTTTTTTTGATTGGTGCATTGTAATCACATATCTTTGTTAGGTACAAGCTAGTATAGGTAAAGGCATACATGCACACATTCCTCATTTAACCCTTCCCCAATTCCCGCCCCACTCCTTCCTCCTTGACTTTTTGATAAGAGCCAACCTGACAGTTGTGAGGAGATAGCTCAGTGTGGTTTTAGTTTTCCTTTCCCTGGTAATTAGTGATGTTGAGCATCTTTGCATAGATGTGTCCGCCATTTGTATGTCTTTGGGAAAATGTCTATTCAGGTACTTTGCTCCCCTTCTTATATTGGGTTGTTTAATTTTTGCATTTGAGTTGTGTGAGTTCCTTATATATTCTGGGTATCAACACCTTATCGGATATATGGTTTGTGAATATTTTTCTCCAAATCTCGGCTGAATTTTCACTTGTTGACTGTTTCTTTGGCTGTGCAGAAGCATGTTAGTTTGAAGTAGCTTCATCTGTTTATTTATTGCTTTTACTGCCTGAGCTTTTGTTGTTTTATACAAAAAGTCACTGGCAGAGCCAACATCAAAGAGCTTTTCCCTTGTGTTTTGTTCTAAGACTTTTATGGTTTCCGACTTGTATCTATTTAATTAAATGGTCTTTAGTACATGGAAGGGAAGGTTGTTTGTTCTGGTACTGGGGACTGAACCCAGGGACATTCTACCTCTGAGCTACACCCTCGGCCCTATTTTATTTTTTATTTGGCAGGGTTTTACTAAGTTGCTGAGGGTCTCACCAAGTTGCTCAGAATAGCCAGGAACCTATGCTCCTCCTGACTCAACCTCCCAAGTACTGGGATTACAGGCATGCACCACCATGCCTGGCTCCTTAATCCATTTTTAGTTGATTTTTGTGTGGGAAATGTGTTTCCCTCCTGTCTTCTTGCCTCATTGCCTTCCTTCTTCCCTCTTTCCCTACCTCCTCCCCCACCACACACACACACTCTCTCTTGTTTATTTGAGACAGGGTCAAGTGACCCTCCCACCTCAACCTCCAGAGTAGCTGAAACTATAGTGCACCACCATGCCTGGCTGCTTTTTTCAATTTTCATACTTAAGGAGTCATAAAATACAGAAATTTCCCTAATTTTTTACTATAGTAATGTTGTATTCCACTCCGTGTATGTACCATAGCATATTCAGCTAATCTCTAATGTGTGGACATTTATGTTCTTTCCAACATTTTGCTGTTATAATGTTCAAGAATACTGTGAATGTGTTTTCTCTCTCTGTTAGAGCTATACCTTTGGATGATTTTCTAGTGGTGCAATAAACATATGTATAATTTTGTTAGAAACTTCCAGAGTCTGCTCAACACAGATGTGTACCATTAAGCATTCCCACTAGCTGTAGAAAGAATTCTCCTGTTACTCCATAGATATCCAACAGAGCAAATATCTTTTTATTTATTTATTTTTTGCCAACTTGATAGCAAGGAAGGACTATTCTAATATGGTTTTAATTTAAATTTTCTTTATGATTGATATAATCAGTTACCGTTTTGTGTTTAGAGGCCACTTACTATTATTTGTGAATGGCCTGTTCATGTATTTTGCTCATTTTTCTTATTTGATTTTCGCTATTCTATTTTAAGACTTCTTTGCATTCTAAGAACATTAGCCCTATATCTATTATCCAAATTGCATGTGCATCTGGAATGTTCTGAATATTTGTGCCAGAAATGTTTAGGTTTAATTGTCTTTATCAATCACTTTATTATTACATCTGATTTTGAGTTGTTAGCAAGCTTTCCCCCACACTCAGATTATTATTATTTTTTAATTACCCTTGTTTCCTTCTAGAACTTGTGTGGTTTTATTTTTTTAAATTCAAGTTTCTGGTACCTCTGGAGTTTTTTCTTGTGTATTCATCTTTTTCCAAATGGCTGGTTATAAATGAAAAAAAATCTATCTTTTCCTCGATAATGTAATATACACCTTTACTATAGACTAATATAGACGTTTATTTTGTTACTTTTAGTTTTTAAAGAACAATATTTTTCTATCTATTTGAGATTTACTGGTCTCCCCCTATCCTTCTAAGATGAGACCCTTCATTTTTCTACTTCTTCCCCCTCTCCATCCATCTCTCCTCTCCTTCACAGGTTTTGATGACTTCAACTTGTTTTTGGACTAATATTTATTTGTTTGTCTTTGTTTTTAACATCACAGCTCTACTAATTTGTAATTCTTTCTTTGTGTGTGTGTGTGTGTGTGTGTGTGTGTGTGTGTGTGTGTTTGGGGGGAGGGCTGGGGATTGAACTCAAGGGCTTTCTACCACTGAGCTACACCTTCAGCCCTGGTATGTATGTATGTATGTATGTATGTATTTAATTTTTATTTTAAAACAGTATCTCACTAAGTTGAGGAGGGCCTCAATAAGTTTCTGAGACTGGCCTCAAACCTGTGATCCTCCTGTCTCAGCTTCCCAAGTACTGGGATTACAAGTGTGTACCTCCACACTGGCATTTGTAATTCTTTTTTTACCAATTGCTTTCAATGTCTTGGGACTTTGATCAGCAGTTTTCAATATTAGTTATGAATCTTTTTGCTATTCTTGGCCATTTTATCTTCACATAGCCAATTGTTCCTTTGTTATATTCATTTTAGTTTTTCTAAACTTAATGACATAATTTCAAAAGATGTTTTTGACAGAATTTCCTAGGTGGTAAATTTTAGTATCCTTATGTGCTGGGAAAATTCTTACATTGTTAAAATACTTATTTCTTTGTAGCTAAATTTTCTTTTCATTCTTGGGGTCCTTTAAGGTTTTTTCTTTATATTTGGAGTTTGTAAATGCACCACTAATTGACTAAATATACTATACTTTATTTCATTTACCATGCTTTGAATTTAGACAGTGATTTCTTTCTGAAAATCAAAGTCTCTTTGCAATCTAAGAAAATGTTTAGTGCATTTTGTGTTTGTTTCCTCTTTTTTCTGTTTTTTTTTTCTTTTGACACTCCTGCTAGCTAGATGTTAGATCTTCTGATTTGTACTTTTTTTTTAATCTCTTTACTTTTTTCTGAGGTTTATTTTTTTGACTTTTAGAACTACTCTCTGAAGAATCACTTTACTTTCTAGTTTACTTTTCACAGTATTTAGCAAGGTCAAGACTTATCTTCTTCCCATGTGATAAAATTGGGATTATCTCTTTGGCAATTACATTTGTATCCTAATTAGAAACTTTTTTATACAAGAATGTCCCATTTTAATGATGTATCTTCTTTAGAAACTCACCAGTAACAAACTATAACATATTTAGAGTTTTCTCCATGTATTGCTGTTATTTCCTTGGAAGTTGGTTTTCTCTTGGTTTCGTTTTGTACTTTAATTCAAGCTGCTAGTTCTCATCAAATGTTTGGATTCTTTTCTATTTAAATCTTAAATCTCATTGAAATTCTAGATGGATCATTATTGGCTTCTGTGAGGTGGTTCCTCAGGACAAAGGATAATCCTGGTCTTTCATTTTCTTGGTCTTCCTTTTCACACACATGCAGTTCCAGATTCTTCTGTTCCCATGGATTTCTGACCCATCTGATTTCATTCACTTTATATTCTTTCTTATTATCCCCACTGTCCTAGTGCACTGATGATATCCTTTTCAAAATACAGGGCTGGCTATCATGGATTTATTTTTATTTTAATAACTTTTGTTTCATTTCTTAATAAGGTGAGAAAGAGAAGCAAAAGCTAATTGATTTTTTTTTCAATTTATAAAATTATGATTTAGCTCCTCCTGTATGTAAAACATGGCTATTGGAACCAACAGACAGATGTCTTGAAGAATGTCCCCTGGTTTGGCACTGAATATAACTTCCCTCAGATAGTATCATTATATAGATGAAGTCCTAGGGATTTGGGGTCTGAGTCTTAGCTTTTCAGGTTTGATATCTCTCATCTTGTCATAATAAGGTAGTGTAGGAATCTTGATGTTGCTATGTTAATTTAGAATACAGTAACCCCCCTTTTCAATGACTTAACTTATTAAAGAATTTAACTGCATGAAATTTATAAACAGAAATCCTCATAAATATGAAAATATTTTCTATTTAATTTTGGATACATAGTTAAAGTACTAAAAACATTTTTTTAATTTCTCTTTTTAGAATTACCAGGTTAAGGATATACTATCTAAGATGCTGCTAGAGAAAAATAAAGATCACAAAACCAGAATATTCCACTTGGCCTAGCCAATGGCTTCTTTAAGATGATCATGGGAAACAAGATTATAATCATAAGAATGTTTGGCAAACTGAGAATAAGAACAAGAAGAAATAGTTCAATGATTTTAATGGTTAATGTGTCAAAGAGAGGAAGAATCATCTCAAATTGCAGGGTGATCTCTTTACCTTCAGGAAAGGGTCTACTATGAGGACCACAGATTCCCACCAGTTATTTAAAACTCAGCTGGCCACAGAGCACATAGCACAAACGCTGTGAATATATCTACTCACTGCCATATTTTGCTGTTTCCTCAAAGCTGCCTTCCGGCCACACAATTGCCACAGCTTTACCTAGCAAAAGTGTCAAAACCAGCTTGGAATCTTGGGCTTCTAGTGGTCATTCCACCTCTCCAATCCTAATAGGGATCCAGGGCTCCAGCTCCCAGTTTGGGTTTAGGGGTATCCTGACATCCTATAGGGATAGGCTACCCATAGAAAAGAATAAAAACATGCCTTTCTTTTCAGCCATATGATGTATAAAGGGCTGAAATAAATATGAACTAAGATATAGTATTGAGTAAATACAGCAGGACTTCCTTTGCAGTTTCCCTTAGAGAATTTGTGCTCTATGAACGGACAGAGTTCAGCCTTTCTGTCTTCCTTTGGACACACCTCCACACCCAGCGAGGTCAGACTGCCCACTCTGTCCTCCCTGCTCTCCTTACAATGCTTGTAACACAGACACATCTCTAGCCCTTGCCTTGCAACAGCAAGAGCTTGATATCTCTTAAGAGCTCAATGCAGATCCATTCTCTAATCAAGAATGCATGTGTCTTTTGCAGTTGCGAAGATGACCTCTCTGAGGACAGAGACGAGCTCCTGCATGGGATTTCAGAGCTGGATATCAGCAACTCGGACTGCTTCCCATCCCAGCTGCTAGTGCATGGGGCCTTAGCCTTCCCCCTGGGGCTAGATTCCTACCATGGCTGCGTCATAGCGGCTGCCCGCTATGGCCGGGGCAGGGTGGTTGTAACGGGCCATAAAGTTTTGTTCACCGTGGGGAAACTGGGCCCCTTTCTGCTCAATGCCGTCCGTTGGCTAGATGGGGGCCGCAGAGGCAAGATTGTGGTGCAGACCGAGCTGAGAACCATGGCAGGTCTGCTTGCTGTGGGGGGCATAGACACCAGCATTGAGCCCCAGCTGACCAGCGATGCCAGTGTGTATTGCTTTGAACCTGTGAGTGATGTAGGGGTCAAGGAGCTGCAGGAGTTTGTAGCAGAGGGCGGTGGGCTGTTTGTTGGAGCCCAAGCCTGGTGGTGGGCCTTCAAGAACCCAGGAATCTCCCCACTGGCTCGGTTCCCAGGAAACGTCCTCCTCAACCCCTTTGGCATCAGCATCACCAGCCAGAGCCTGAACCCAGGCCCCTTCCGTACCCCTAAGGCAGGGATAAGGACCTATCACTTCCGCTCCACCCTGGCCGAGTTCCAGGTTATCATGGGCAGGAAGAGAGGGAACGTGGAAAAGGGCTGGTTGGCAAAGCTGGGGCCAGATGGGGCAGCTTTCCTCCAGATTCCCGCGGATGACATCCCCGCCTACATGTCCGTGCACCGACTCCTGAGGAAGCTGCTCAGCCGCTACCGGCTTCCCGTGGCCACCCGCGAGAACCCGGTCATCAATGACTGCTGCAGGGGGGCTATGCTTTCCCTGGCCACGGGCCTGGCCCACTCTGGAAGCGACCTGTCTCTGTTAGTCCCAGAAATCGAAGACGTATACAGCAGCCCCTATCTGCGCCCTTCGGAGTCTCCCATCACCGTGGAGGTCAACTGCACCAATCCAGGTATGGTAAGAGGGGTGGGAGCTGAGTGTCCTGGACACGGGGGGGACAGGGCCATGCAACAGGGGCTGTTCCACTTGGAGATCTGCCTGCCTGCCCGGGGCTGTCTCCATCCTTCGCCATGTATTTGGAAAGGATCTGTCAGGGTAGCACAGAGAAGTGCAGAGTTCATCAAGGGTCTGTGGCACACTGGGTGGGTCTTTAGAATCCAGGAGGAGAGATAAACTCTGCCCTTTTGTGCCTTTTGGCAGGCAGCCGATACTGCTGGATGAGTACCGCGCTCTACATACCTGGAAGGCAAATTATCGAAGTCTCCTTGCCTGAAGCTGCTGCCTCTGCTGATCTGAAGGTAAGGACATGCCCTGTCTCACCACAGAACGTGGAACCCAAACGCTACTGCCTTCCCAGCTGGTGTTTTATTTGGTCCTCATAAAACCTATTGGCAGTACAGGGCAGGCATTTTTACCCACTTAGGATCAGGCAGCTACATGGCAGAAAAGCTAATTGTGTAGAGCTGATACATTTCAAAGCCCAGACTCAAAACTACCCAACGTCTGGCTCTCAGGTGTTGTGCTTTTGACTCGTAGAATGTCATAGAGTGACAAATAAGGGAGGTACTAAGTGGAAGTTGTCCTGCCCCTCAGCAGGTACTCAGTGAATCTCAGCTCACTTCTCGATCCCATGTACATCTCCCATTGAAGCACAAGGTCTTTCTGACTCTGGCCCCTTTCTCCTTACCCCAGAGACCGTTCCTTGATTGCTCAAGCCGACCCTCTGCTTTGTTATTTCTACAGAGGCACCCTGTTCATGAAATCAGTTCCTAAACCTGCTCTGTCCTCCTAGAGGGTCATTGTGTTGGTGAGGGTCCATTCTGTGCCTGAGGCATAAAAAAGAGGAAACAGTCCCAAGACTGCCAAACACAGGGGTGATCCCGCCTTCCAGGAAGGGGGCTGTGGAGCAAGCAGGGGGGGACCTTGGGACCTCCAAGGCCTCCGCTCTCTACTCTGCAAGGGTCAGGTGCCCGCTGTCCCCGTCTCATTGACAGAATCACCAACACAGAATAGGCAGCCCAGGACTCTGTTACGAAGACAACATAGGACCATTTATGGAATCAGTGCTCCTAGGAATTAGCCTTGCTGGTTCTTCCTGCTGCTCACATTAATGTCTCCCTGTGACCCAAGGTAGAGCTGTTTGAATCCCTCAAGAACATTCCCCAAATCCAGTCCATATGACCTTGAGGAATGCTACAGCTTCATGGGTCTGTGTCACAGGACTCATTCACAGCGCATGAGGTCGAGGCCCAATAACCCCCCTGAGCCCTCGCCTCCTGGGCTCTCTTCCGCCACCCCCTACCCCCGTGGTGACTCTTGGGGACTTCATCTGCTCTAGGTTCAGATTGGCTGCCACACGGATGACCTGACCAGGGCCAGCAAGCTGTTCCGAGGCCCACTCGTGATCAACCGATGTTGCTTGGACAAACCCACGAAATCCATCACCTGCCTCTGGGGCGGCCTCCTCTACATCATCGTGCCTCAGAACAGCAAGCTGGGTTCTGTGCCCATCACCGTCAAGGGGGCTGTGCGCGCTCCCTACTACAAGCTGGGTGAGTGCAAGTAGGGCGTTGCACCCCAAGGAAAGGGGAAAGGCCGAGATTGGGGCGTGCTTGGGGCCTGGGTGGTGTAGGAAGAGAGAGATAGAATAGCAGAGGGAAGGAAGGTGATGTCCTTAGCATCTGCCCTGGGGCCAAGGAGATCAAGTCCATGCCACACCCATGAGAACTTCATAGTAGGAGGGGTGGGGGGGGGGATGTGGTCGTTCACAATCTTGGCATTCCCCTCCTGGGATCCGAGTTGTATATTTTAATCTAAGGGATTCAGGAAAACGTGTTTCAAGCCCCGCCCCGTGGCTTCTCTTTCTAGGGGAGACCTCCCAGGAGGAGTGGAAGAGGCGTATCCAGGAGCATCCGGGTCCCTGGGGGGAGCTGGCCACCGACAACATCATCCTGACGGTGCCAACCGCAAACCTGCGCGCGCTGGAGAACCCCGAGCCCCTGCTCCGCCTCTGGGACGAGGTGATGCAGGCCGTGGCCCGGCTGGGAGCCGAGCCCTTCCCCTTGCGCCTGCCGCAGAGGATCGTGGCCGACGTGCAGATCTCAGTTGGTGGGTGCTCTGAGTGAACCCCCGCCCTGTGTGCGCCTGCCCCCACGTGCCTTTCTGTCTTTCAACAGCCATGCGGCAGCAGATAGGGAGGTAGAAACATTTTGCCAGCAGGACATGTAAATGCATTCCTTGCTATTGAAACGGAAAGGGAAAAAAATTATTTAAGAACTAAATAAAAATTTAAGTCAGCATGTCAAGAGCATAGATGTCATCAGAGATATCAGGGGATGCTACCTCATCCTTTGCAGATGTCCCAAGGGAGACGTCAAGGAGTTAAAGATAGCAGAGAAGGCTGGTGTGTTGGTGGACTTGTAGTCCCAGGACTTGGGAGGCTGAGACAGGAGGATTGCAGGTTTGAGCGAGGCTCAGTCACTTAGCAAGCCCCTCAGCAACTTAGCAAGACCCTGATTCAAAATTTAAAAAAAAAATCATAATAATAATAATAACAATAACAGGGCTAGCTGGGTATGGTGGCTCACGCTTGTAATCCCAGTACTTGGGAGGCTGAGACCGGAGGATCCGAATTCATGGTCAGCCTCAGCTGCTTAGTGAGGCCCTCTGCAACTTACTGAGACCCTGTTTCAAAATAAAAAATAGAGCTGGGGACGTAGCTTGGAGGTAGAATGCCCCTGAGTTCAATTCCCAGTACCTCAAAAATAAATAAATAAATAAATAAATAAATAATAAAAAATGGCTAAGGATGTAGTTTGTAGCTTCAATGGAAGAATGCCTTTGAGTTCAATCCCCAGTACCCTAAAAAAACTGATGTTAGAAAGAAGGAAGGGAGGAAGGGAGAGAGGAAGGAAGGAAGGAAGGAAGGAAAGAAGGTAGGAAGGAAGGAAGGGAAGGAGGGAGGGAGGGAGGGAGGGAGGGAGGGAGGGAAAAAAGGGAAGGAAGGTAATAGAGAGCCTCCTCTTAGCTCAGTCATCGAAAGACACTGAATAAAGAGCTCTTTGCCTGTGAGTTTAAAAAAAATAGGGTAGAGGATACATAGACGATAAAGAACCATAGAAATTCCCCTAGACCCTCGATTTCTTGTGTTGCATAGATAATCGCTGTAGAGTCAATGTGGAAAATTCCAAGTCTCATAAGGAGAGAGGTCACCACCACCTTGTAAGAGTTCTAACTTTTGAGAAAATGCTCTAATGACACAGGTTCACGTGGGGAAAGTGCCCTCGTAGAAACAGAAAACTGGAATGGTGGTATGCATGGCTCTCTACAACTGCACCCCTCCCACGCCAACCTGGTTCATGTCAGGGTGCAGATGAAGCAGAATTACCAAATAGCCTGGGGCGGGGGCGGAGGGGGTCTGTTTAGAATGTCCTTCTAAGCCTCAGGGGTGCTAGAAGTTGCCTGGGGCTACTGATTTTTGGGGGGGAGAGAAAGAGTTCAGAGAAGAGCTTCATGGGATGGGAAGGAGGCCCCTAACCCTTTCCTCTCCCCTCCTGTGTTTCCCAGGCTGGATGCACGCCGGGTACCCCATCATGTGCCATCTGGAGTCTGTTCAGGAGCTCATCAACGAGAAGCTCATCAGAACCAAGGGGCTGTGGGGCCCAGTTCACGAGCTGGGCCGCAACCAGCAGCGGCAAGAGTGGGAATTCCCACCGCACACCACCGAGGCCACCTGCAACCTGTGGTGTGTTTACGTGCACGAGACCGTCCTGGGGATCCCTAGAGGCCGCGCCAACATCGCCCTGTGGCCCCCAGTTCGGGAGAAGAGAGTCCGAATCTACCTGGGCAAGGGGCCTAATGTGAAAAACTGGAATGCGTGGACCGCGCTGGAAACATATTTACAGGTACTGGCGACCAACAGGGACAAGCTGTGAGATGACAGTCCAGTGACCCAGGAGTCCTCCACTGCACGAGTCTCCCACACTCGGCCTCCAGAGATTCTGATAAGGCAGAGTGTAAAAGTCCTACTTGATAATGCCTCTCAACACATCACTTTGCATGACCCAATGTGGGGGTACAGCTAGCCTCAGCTGCACCCCCATAGAGATGTGTGAGAGGAGATAGCAGGCACTGAGAAGTCTTGGAACTGGCAGAGGCAAAGACAATGTTATAAGTGTACTTACTCTCTCTGGGATCTAAATCCAGGCATACCTATGATTGAAGGCAAACACTCAACAGCTAGCTAAAACCAATGCACACAACACGCAGGTTATGACTTGCTCTTCGTCTCCCCATTGTGACTAGGCTGAGCCTAGGTTCCACCTTATGCAAGCAGCCTGATTCCTTGCTGCCCCTGGCATAGAGGCTGGCTTTGCTTTTGAGCTATCGTTCAGTGCCCCAGTTCCCTGCCCCTGTCCCGGGGTCAGCGCTGAGCTCACTAGGAGCCTTGGGCTCTGGCCAGGCGTGCTCTATTCTGGTTCTTCCACCTGCTCCAGTTCCTCTCTGCTCTCTCTCACTGCCCCGGGAATGGTGTGAAATTGTCAAGGAGGCTCTGTTTTCACCAGTTGCTAGGGCTCCTCTGCCCTGGGAGCTGACGTTCCTCATCCACGAGCTAGAGTTAAGTTGGTCTCAGGAACTGCCCTAGTGCCTCTTAACTCAAACACTGAAACCCTGGCTATCATGGACTCCAGTTAATGAACATTTAAGGAGGGGGGGGAGAGTTTCCAGTTGTTGGAGTTTAACTTCATAACTGTGAAAGATCACAAGGATTGTTCCATCTTGTGTGAGATCCCATCATTACTTTCATGAAATCACGAAATAGGTGAAAAATGGTATCGGCAGAGAATATTGATATTAACCATTGCAGTTATTACAACAGCTGTCACCGATTGTCTACTTTGTACCAAGCATAAGGCCCAAGGCCCTTCTGAAGATTAGAAAGTGTGAGCAGAGCATGATGATGCATGCCTGTAACCCCAGTACTTGGGAAGTTGACACAGGAGGATTGCAGGTTCGAAGCCAGCCTCAGCAACTTAGCAAAACTTTGTTTCAAAAAAATTATATACATATATAAATATATAAATATGTAATACATCTATATATTTATATATAAGATATATAAAATATATATCTATAAAATAAACATATATATGTATACACACACACACACACACACACACACACACACACATATACTGGGGGTGTCTCTCAGAGGTAGAATGCCCCTGGGTTTGATCCTTAGTACCAAAAAAAAAAAAAAAAAAAAAGATTTAGAAAATGGTAGAGTGGGGCCTGAGACTGTATGCAAAAGAGAAATGAAGGTCCATGCTGGATATGAAGCTAATGTTTAGAGAACCAAATATATTAAATTCTCTGACGGTGCTTCTTGTGCCCTCTTATGTGTTCAACGCCTCACCTCGTGTTTTCTTTCCCTCTCCAGCTCCAGGAAGCCTTTGGCTGGGAGCCGTTCATCCGTCTCTTCAGCGAGTACAGAAACCAGACCAACTTGCCCACAGACAATGTCGACAAGATGAATCTGTGGGTCAAGATGTTCTCCCACCAAGTGCAGAAGAACCTGGCTCCGTTCTTCGAGGCCTGGGCCTGGCCCATCCAGAAGGAAGTGGCTACCAGCCTGGCCTATCTGCCTGAATGGAAGGAAAATATTATGAAATTATACCTCCTCACACAGATGTAAGGAGTGCCCATCGAGGTGGCAGGTAGAGAGGTTTGGGGAGGTAGGCAGAGGTGAGGGTTCAGTCCTCTACCTCTGTCGTCTAGGCTCCAGCCTTGTTCTCTTAGCTCACTGGCCCTGTATCTTATTACTGACTTCTGTCTCTAGGAAGTGGGTTAAGAACACAGTAAAAAAAAATGAAGTCAGAGTCCCAGGAACAAGGCCTTCTGTTTATGAGTCCTGCTCCTTTGCTCTCAGGTGTCAGATCCCTCCTGACCCTGGCTTGGCCCAGTTCTGAGAGCTTGAGCACCAGTTTCTGTGCCGGCCTTTGGTTCATCCGGGCCAAAACCCGGTTCTTAACTCGGCAACCTGAGGAGGACTCTCTGGGCTTTGGTTTTTGACCATAGAATTCAATTGGAGCACTAGTTACCGGGTCAGCCAGACAGCTCCCTGATGATACGTATATTTTGGGTCTTGAGTAGTTTGGGTATGGTGGGAAGAGCCCAGAACTAGGGTTCGCTCTTGGGAAAGTCACTGGACCCTGTACTCCTGTTTCCTTGTGTTTAAAAATGGTGATAAAAATGCTGCTTCACGGGGTTATCATTAAAATTCAGAGCAATAATTGTAGATATTTCTGAACTGTATAATGAATGCCATCTAAAGGATTGTTATATTTTATGTTGGTCTGCAAAATAATGAATTCACTACTTCCAGATATTTTCTTCCCATAGTTTAGAGGTTAAAACCATCATTTCAACCAGTAGACTCCTTGTGACCAAATCCTGGGTCTTTCACCTATATGGATGGCCCTGGCAAGTTTCTTAACTTCTCTGTGACTCAGTTCTCTCATTCTGTAAAATCGGATCTATTTCATAGATCTATTGTGAGGATACAGTTTTGCACTACCTCTAAAAGTGGACTAGAACAGTGTTTGTCAGTTACTAGCTACTGAGAAAATGTCAACTGTTGTTACTATTATGCAATTAATTCAACATCATTTTAGAACCAAACTTCAGTTTTAGGTAGTATCTAAAGATAGTCATAATTTTAACTAATTTATAAAAAATATAAAACTTATACATATAAATGCTGTACCATGTGATGGTTCAATTATGTTTACACTGTGTAATGTTTAAATCAGGTTAGACATATCTACTGCCTCAAACATCTATCATTTCTCCATGTTGAAAACATTCAAAATCCTTATTTCTAGCTTTTTGAGATTTAGAGATAGTTGTTTGCTATCTTATCCCATCCTGTACTTTGTACACCAACCTCTGAAAGTGTACTGGTATTTTGTTTTGAATCCAAAGGAAGGACTCTAAATTCACAATGAGGGTTTTAAAATCTATGATGTATTGATCTCTTTACTCAGTTCTATCTTCTAGGTCAAATTCCTCCTTTGATTAAATCAGGGTGGAAGTCTTGAAAAAAAAAAATTCCATGATGGTGTTTGTCCTTAACAATAGCAGACATCCAATTGCACAGATTAGACAGACACTGCCAAGAGTTACTCACCAAACACATACAGAAAACTTTACTTTGGAATAAGACACTGAGTAGAACTAACCCAAGTTCATTTAATTACCACACATTCAAAGACTCTCCTGAGTTTCCTTCTAGTTTTATTCAGAACCTCCCAGGTCTGTGTAGTTTTCACTGGGGCTAGGTCTCTAGGATTGATGTAGTCTACATCTAGTCAGTTTTCCTCCAGTCCATTTCTTATTTACTAATTTATTTTAATATATCATTTTATTTACTTAATTGGTAACTAGGAGGAGGTGTGGACAATAAGATTTGACAACTACATGATATTATTCTTCAGATTTCCTTATCATGTCATTTCTCCGTCCTAGAATTATTTCCTCATATTTCATGAATATCCATTGTCTAGGTGCTTTGGACCTAGATGTTGAACATTCACTCGAAATTTAAAGTAATTGCTATCAGATATTGTACTGGTTCCTTTATAGAGATTGTTTCATTTCATCTTCACAATAATCACATTCGATGGAGACTATTATCGCTCTTATTTTGTATATGAGAGAACTGAATTTTATGGAGGTTAAGTAAATTGTCTAAGCCTATATTGTTAACAAGTGGTAGATCTGGGATTTGAACTCAGGAATTCTGATTACTGAATAGGTACCCATAACTGCAGTGGCTTTGAATGACCAAATAAATGAGTAAATAAGGAAACCAACCAACCAACAGAAGAATTTTTCTGTCCTTACTGCTAGAATTTTGGCTCCTTATATTTACTTCTCATCTAATTTTACCTGAACAAAAGTTCCTTTGTTGAGCCCGAATGACAATATAAAGGAAAACTTTAAAATAGGCTATGGAAGCGTCTCCCAACAGACAGTGTTGGGGCGAATCCTTGAACATCAGGAAGGTCTTTTAAGTTCTGGGTTTTTCAAATGGCAGTCATTCTCTCCAGGCACTGTGAAAACATTCTCTAGTTTATTAGATTTGGAATGATTGGGCTATTTTGGTAAAGTGCCCGACTCCCAAAAGTCCCAGACACCAAATGTTCTCAGAGAGGAAATTAGATCCTCAATCTTTTAGATGAAGATTTTATCCATTCTTGCCTTCGGTAATTCATTTTTAGCAGTGAAGCCCAGGGGTCTTTTAATAAATGTAGTTATCTGTGCTACCCTGTCAAGTGGGACTTTCAATTTAAGATGATGGACTGAACATATAAGTTTATCTCCCCTCCCTCCCCAGGCCCCACTGAAGTTGAAGTCAAGAAATATGAAAGAGAATTGGCACATCTCAGCAAAGAAAACTGAAGGCATATGGTTATCAGTGGAGAAGATCTCAACGCATTTTTGGAAGAGAGAAAGTGGATGAAGCATGATAATGAATTCAAAGAATGAAGGTACCTTTCAGACAGAATATAAGCTGATCTGAACAACCTAACCCCAAAGAGACTTGAGCACCAGAAAGAAATTTATCAACTAAAGAATTGTACCAATTGTAAAATTGACTCCATCCTGTTCTACCCCCACCCTTGTGCACAGAATGCAGGCAGCCTACTATTGGTACCAGTTAAAAATTCATTATTATTGTTGTTGATATTGGTGTTGTTGTTGTTGTTATTGTTGTTGTTGCTGTTGCTATTGCTGTTTGTATAAAGGAATTGAATAAACTGCCTGAGGAAAGGTAAGAGTTGGTACGCCAAATAAAATTCCTCTTTTTGTGGAAAGAAGTGACCCCGTAGCCTATCAACTAATTCTCTACTGAGAGTTGAGACCCAAGTGCCCAGTGCTTTCATGCATAGAAGAGGCTTGCTAGAGAGACACACCTATTCCTACAACCACACAGGAGGCCCATACCACCTCCTATAAAAATCAGTAGCTAACCTTGATTCTTAAATGTGAATTTTCAACTAGAAATTCTCAGACACAGAAGGAAGAAGAGAAAGACGGGGGAGAAGCATAAGAAAAGTAACCACATAGAATTAGGACATTTGAAAAAATACTATGAACCCTGGAAGAAACAAAATCAAGACTTAAGGTTCTAATTATCTTCAGAGAGATTTGAGGTGTATTTTTAAAATGATAACAGGATACTACAAAGAAAAGAAGTTCTCTGAGAATAACAAGAGCCTTATACCATGCCCAAAGTATTTGGTAGACAGTCTAAAAAGCAAAGTTGCAGGAGTTTCTCCAGATATCAGCAAAAAGAACTAGAAAATATGAAAGAAGGAAAGAGACAGAGACACTATCTAACCATTAGGAATTTCTACAAGAGAGAATAGAAAACACAGGTGAAGAAATGAAAAGAAAAAGATTTGAGAAACAAAAACAACTAAGTCTTCAGATTGAGGGGACCCAATGCTACCTACTTCTAGACACTCTTGTGAAATTTTGGAATATTAGGATAGAAGGAAGACATTAAAAGTGTCTAGGAGAACAAAAATAGGTCTTCATAATTAGCTCAACTGAAAAAGGATGAGAAAGAGATTGGCAACAGATTTTTCTTCAGCAGCACTGATGCTAGAGGTCGAGGGAGCAATGTGTTCACATAGTTTCTGGAAAATCTCTGTTCCTAGAATGCCCTAGACGGCAAACTGTCAAGAGTAATGTCAAAGTAAAGACATGTCAAGTTTCAGAAATTCTCTCTCCTTTATACCCTTACTGAGAAAGTACCTT
This sequence comes from Graphiurus murinus, assembly GCA_004027655.1. Taxonomy (NCBI): domain Eukaryota; kingdom Metazoa; phylum Chordata; class Mammalia; order Rodentia; family Gliridae; genus Graphiurus; species Graphiurus murinus. The sequence continues at coordinate 23,230 of PVLC010000429.1, read as the reverse complement.
GAGAAAGTTCTCAAGAGAAATGAGGATGAAATCCAGGAAAGAGGAAGAAATGGGACCCAGAAAACAATGGACTTTACCCAAGATGGCTCACTGTAGAGTGACTGCTAGCCAAAAGGATGCCTTACTCTAGAGTGATGGCTGTCCAAAAGGATGTCTCGTTCTAGAGTAATGGCTATCCAGAAGGATGACTCATTCTAGAGTGCTGGTTATCTAGCAGACCCAGTTTGAATGAGAGCACTCAGTCTTGAGATTCTCTGAAGAGTGAGCATTTAGTGCCATAGATAGTGTCGGTGAGAAGCTGGGATGTTTTAGAAGACACAAAACCTCTAGTCAATGAAAAAGAAAGACAAACTAAGAGTAAGTAAGTAAATCCAGGTCCAATTATGTAGCAAAATGAAATGAAGCATGATTTGATCTCTCATGAAGTGTAAGAAGACTTGGATTTGACATTGACGGTAGGTACATTTTTTTTTTCAGTGATACAGGCATCATGACACTGGGTGAATAGGGAAGAAAATGCCCTAGCTTCTACTTGGCTCTCAATAAAAGTTATGTTCATAGCCAAAATAATGTAAATGCCATTTATTGGTTTTCATTGTTCTGGTCAACCTATCAACTAAGCATAAAAGGATTAATTTTTTTTTATTCAGAAATGAAGTTGAAAGCAAAGCTGACAAGTTAAGGAAAAAATGAGAAAGAGGTAGAGAATTAGTTGGGGGAAGAGAAGTGGAAAGAAGTGTAGGATGACTTATACTTTTGAAATAAGGATGAAAAGATCTGCAGCTAACAAAATGGGGACTAGATCATTAATGCATTGATCAAAGCTATAAATTAAACCAATGGAAGTATTAAAATGACATATCTTTCAAATATTTGGAGAAGGATGGGCAATGGAATGGAGATAGTGTAAGCTAAATCCTTATCTTTTGTAATGGGGAATTATCAAAGACTGTCTAAAGTTAATATGTCAAGAAATTATCGTTCAAACATATTATTTAAAGGTAGGAAGTTAGTTACCAGAAGATCCAAAAATAAATATTGTTAAAAGCATCTAGGGGATGGGGTTAGGGTTAAAGAGGGTGGGGTGGGAAACTGTGATTTTCATTTTAAGTCCTTCTGTACTATTTAATTTTTTACCTTGTGCATGTATCACTTTGAAAAGTTTTTAATAAATGCAAATAAAAATCTTTCGGTGGCTTCACATCGACTGAGGTGTAATTAATTCAAAACCCTTAATCTGGCTTATGATGTGTCCGGTCTCATCATGTGCCCCCATTACTTGCTAGTGCTAGCCACATGGAATATCTGCCAATAATTCAAGCCCATTCCCCTTCTCTTGTTTCTGTAGGTATTCCACCACAACCAAAAACCGTCTGCCCGTCTCAGCATGTCTAGTGATTAAGTGTACTGTCTAGCAGGTTTGCAATATTTGTTGAATGAAAGAATGCTCACAAGGGCATTGGGTGAAGTTGCTAACTCATGTTCCTTCCCAGGGTCTGTGCTGTTCACCCCTATTCTGGGAAACAATTCAAGAAGAACCATATGGGGCTATAAGCTTTTCTGCACTCCTATTCATTCGATAACAAGCTTTAGTCGTGCATGAAGCCAGCTGGTGGTGTCAGAGAATTTCTATCCATCTGTCAGTCCCTGTGGTGTGTTCTTTGCCACTTTCCTCATACATTGCAATCTATTTTCAGCTCTTTTTCCACCCTACATGGGAGAAACAGTCAACTATCTAATGGAAATCTTCAGGCTACCAAGTCCTTACTCTCTTAGTAGTTGTTTGTTCTCCATCCTCATTAACATTTCTATCTGAATAGTTATAAAGGCCATGTCTTACCTGAGTCAGCGTCTTCCTGTGTTTCATATATCAAGATCTGGAAGAGAGATTTACCGTCACAAACAAGAGTGGTTCCTCTGAGTGCTAGTCACAGAAACAACCCAAATTCTCTGATGTTTTCCACAGCACCACTCTGTCTGCAATCTTGTGAAAGGAAATTGAAATCGGTCATTAGTTTACTTTCCTCTGTTGTCTAACTCCTAAGATCAACTGGAGCTATCTGGTGATTGTTGACCATATTGCCCATCTTCAGCAGCAGTATTTATCAGAAATCCTTCCTATCCACTCTTCCTGGAATCAGTTTCCTGATACACTTAGTGCCTAAACCACTACCCACATCTAGGATCAGGAACTTACCTAATGTATGCACCTAATGTGGCAATGGGTAACTAGAGATGACCTCAGGTGTTGATGACTTCTGCAAACAAAAGTAACATACCCTATTTTGTCTTTCAAGACTACTTCCCTCCTGTCTTCCACTCCTTGCAAAACTTTTGGATCCCTGTTGGCTTCCACTTTGAAAAATATTTCTTTCTTTGACTCACATCATTGAGAGTCAGTCTTCCCAGCATGGTAGAGATGGAGATGAGAATGATCTTCAACCTCCCAGAGATATTTCTTACACACAGACACACACACAGACACACACAGACACACAGACACACACACAGACACACACACATACGAACAACAAAAAACTCCATAGCTAAATCAAGAGAACTATAGAAAGGCTACTTATGCACTGGGATTCTTATGCTTTTTTTTTTTTTTTTTTTTTTTTGCGGTACTAGGGATGGAACCCAGGGGCATTCTACCTCCGAGCTACACCCCCACCCCCATTTTTTATTCTTTATTTTGAAACCGAGTCTCACTAAGTTGCGGAGTGGCTCACTAGGTAGCTGAGGCTGGCCGCGAACCCGGATCCTCCTGTCTCAGTCTCCCAAGTACTGGGATTACAAGCATGCACTACCATGCCTGGCTGGATTCTTACACTTTTTAATGCTAGACAGAAGAAGTATTTCTCTGATAGGCGCATTTTGGCTGTTCAATAACTGTTGGTGTTCTCTCTCGGGTTGGGAGATTGGCTTCATAGCTGTTCATTGTGTTAGAAATAATTAGAAGATGTGGAATAAATGAATGGGTAAATAATGAAAGCCAACTCCAGCTTAAAAAACAACAAATAACAACAAAAACCATATATTGACCATGTGATGACAATGTCAGAAAAAAAAAGGTTTATAAAAATGTGAAAGTGGTGGTGCTTATCTGTAATCCCAGTACTTGGGAGACTGAGACAGGAGGATCGCATGTTTGAGGCTGGTCTCAGCATCATAGTGAGATGCTATTTTCAAAAATAAAAAATAAAGAAGGCTGAGGGATATAGCTAAGAGGTAGAATACCCCAGGATTCAATCCCCAGTACTCTCCCCTCCAATACAAATATGTGCACCCGAGGACCATTAAAAAGTTACTTCTATTCATAGAAATTCAAATATGTATAACCATTTGAGAAATATGCACATGTAGGTACTAAAACTCTCTTCTCATGCACTGCCTAAATTTTGACATAAGATTCATTTTCAACAACTGTCAAAATTATTTACTGTAGTTTGAAGCCTGAGACAGTGCCCAGGTGGTGGAAGTGGGAGGGAAAAATTATCAAAGACACAGTATTACAAACAGTTTATCAAGGGTCCAGAAGAGGTCTTGCCACTTAGAAAAAAGACCCTTCCCCTTCCTGAAAGATCCTGGAGTCCAGTGCCCAAATAATATGTGGCAGTCTTTACCTAGGCACGTGGTCTGTAGGATCTGTGCTACAACAGAAGTCAAGAACCTGGAAAGAGGTCCTAATTTCCTTCACTCACTCCATGCTAAATAGAGGTTGGAAAGGCAACTCTAGCCTTTTATTTATTTATTAATTTGGATTAGGTGGATGTTGGGGATTGAACACAGGGGCATTCTATCTCCCAACTACACTCCTAGCCCTTAAAAAGAAATTAAATATTTTTTTGAAACAGAGCCTCACTAAATCACTGAGGGTCTTGCTAAGTTGCTAATGCTGGTCTGGAAACTGCTATCCTCTTGTCTCAGTCTCCTCAGTACTGGAATTACAGACATGTGCCACCACTCTTTTTCTTTTCTTTCTTTCTTTTTTTAACAAAGTTTCTCCTTTTATTCCAGCTAGGCTCATATCACTGAAAATAAACTATTATGAATGAAATAATAATAAGCCTTAATCCAAGCTTTTAACATTTAATCACAGTACAACTGACATGATGGGCTTGCTATTTATTGGTTGCTCTTGGTATCTAAAGCCGACTTAAATCTCTGGTCCCATAGGAAACCAAGATTAACTAAAAAGATAAGCAGCTGGCTCACATCAGTAGTGTTGGAGTAAACTTTGGCATAAGTAGTGTTAGAGTCACCCCTGGGAAAAGAAATGCCTTCTGATGCGAAGGGAGAGTGCCCTCCAGCCAGAGACTGCCAAGAACACACCTGTAGCCGGACAGGTTGGCTCTATTACACATTACAACCAGGGAAAATGCATATCATGCAGAGCTGTGGGCATGTCAGTCACAGGTTTTAGAAAGAACCTACTATAGGTTTGAGGCTTTGGTTGGATAATTTGGGGGAGGGTCTCAGGAAGCGAGGCTTTGTTCTGGACTGAATGCAGTCAAGAAGTAGGATCAAGTTTATGGTTGAGATCTCACTTGATTTCATCTATAAGGAAGGCTAAGTAAAGTGAGCATACAGCTGGTGTGTGTGTGTGTGTGTGTGTGTGTGTGTGTGTGTGTGTGTGTGTGTGTGTGTGTGTGTGTGTGTGTGTGTGTGTGTGTGTGTGTGTGTGTGTGT
>PVLC010000429.1:0-18438 GCA_004027655.1 Graphiurus murinus | reverse complement strand
AAACTAGCAGATATTTTATATAAGACAGGAGGATGTTTGCTATTTGTGAGTTGCACAGTGAACTTTTATTTTATTTCGGTTTGGTTTGATTTTTGTATTGGGGACTGAACTCAGAGACATTTTACCTCTGAGCTATATCCCCAGCCCTTTTTACTTTTTATTTTGAAACACAGTCTCACTAAGTTGCTGAGGCTGGTCTTGAATGTGTGGATCCTCCTGTGTCAGCCTCCCAAGTACTGGATTACAGGTGTGTGCCCCCACACCTGGCTCTTTATGATGGTCTAAGAATGACCTAGTCAATTACTGATGTTCTGTGAAATTATTTATGTACAACAGGAGAACATGGCCTTCCTGTGGGTACCAAATTCTTGTGTGCCAGGGGACTCATCTTTCTTTTCTCAGTACAAAAGATTGGACCAACAGCCTTCTCTCCTCTTACAGAGATTCATCTCTGCATTTCTCTTGACTAAGCACAAGGGACAAATTGAAAAAGAAAATGGGCGGGAGATCACAGAAATCACAAGAGATACTCTGGGAAAGGATTCCTTTTCTTGGAAGTCTTGGGGTAAGCTAAGATGGGCTTGGCACTGCAAATCAATACTTATGGGCCACTTGTTTATTAATGTTCCCACTCCTTCTCAAATAAAGATTCTTCCCTGACCCACCCCAGGGTGGAATGGAAAGGAGTTACTGGTGCAGCCATCTGTTGTTACTTAGGAGGAATAACTGACTGTGTATATCCTATCCATGCAAATTCACTTGCCAGCTGCTATAGTTGGACCACATAGAAGGAACTGAGATTTAAAATGAAAGAGTCCTTTCCATTAAAATAGTATGTTTTGGTTCAAGGAGTAGCAGCAACCATATTCTATAATGCTCAAACCTATCCCATTTAATTTATAATTTCTATGTGATAGGAGATTAAGCTAATAAAGATCTATGGCCTCACTGTCACCCAGACATTCATATTTTTTAGCACAAAGCTAGATGAAGGCACTAGAAAAACTGTCTTCCCAAGTTTAATTGGAATCCTTCTTGTTTTATCTTCACTCTTTTAAGAAACATTTACTGGGATGTTTCTTAAACATTCACAAAAATCATTATAAATTTTGGCTTCTGCAAGAGGTCACATTTGGATATCCTCTTCGAATATGGCAATCATCTAAAACATACTTACTGCAACGCTACTCACTGTTCTAGGGCCTGGAAGTATAAGATAAACAAAAGAAAGCTCCTGCTCTCATGGTGTTTATGCTTCAGTTTGAACATAAAAAAATGAACAAATAAACATATTTTTAATAAAAATAAAAGTAGGTAAGAATGGGGAAGAGGGTGTTCTGTGTGGGGACTACATAATGGGCATGTTTGCTATTCAATGTAATGAGATCCAGAGAAACCTCTCTGACAAGGTGACATATAAGCACATTCCTAGACCAAATCATGCAAACAATTCCAAGCAAAAGGGATGTAAAATTATATGAGGCATTTTGAAGAAATATCAAGACACACATTTATGAATTTCATCCCTACAGTAAGTGGCTACTTTCCCAGATGTAATTCTCAATCACAGATTTCTGATTGGGCCTTATAACAGGAGTCACTGAGTGTTACGGTTTGAATCTTAATTGCTCCCAAAGCTCATGTGTCCAAGCTTAGATCTTGAGTTGCTGGCCCTGTTGGGAGGTGGTGGGACATTTGGGAGGTTGGGGCTAGTGGACTAGTGGACGGGAGTGACGTCATTAAGGGCGTGCCCTTGAAGGGATGTTGGAACACTGGCCCCTCCAAGCTCTCTCTCAGCTTCCCGGCTGCCATAGAGTGGGTGGCTTGTTCTCCCTTTGCTCCCCTCCATGATGCTCTGGACCCAAAGCAATAGCATCAGCTGACAGTGGACTAAAACCATGAGCCCAAATAAATAGTTTCTCCTTTAAAACTGTTTATCTCAGGTGTCTTATCAGTGACTAGCACACTGGCCTAGGGAAAGTCACAATCTTGGGGTATCTGTCTTGAAACTTCAAAAATCAAGGGACATTCCACAGTAAATCTTGCAGTTTCTCCTCTCTGATATGACTAAGGATCAAAAGGGACTAACCTTGTTGTTGCTACCTCCTCTACCAATGGGATTGAATGAAAACATGACTCGAAGCCAGGCTTGGTGGTGCAGGCTTGTAATCCCAGTATTTGGGAGATCGAGACAGGAAGATTGCAGGAGGATTGCAGGTTTGCAGCCAGCCTCAGCAACTTACTGAGGCCCTCCACAACGTAGTAAGACCCTGTTTCAAAATAAAAAAGGGTGGGGATGCAGCTCAGAGGGAGAATGTCCCTGTGTTCAATCCTCACTAACACACACATACCACACACACACACACACACACACACACACACACACACACACACAAAGAAAAAACCCACAATTCTACACCTTTATACACCAATTTCTGGGTTCTTATGAATGGCCTAATGGTCCCAGTAATGAGTGGTGTTTGGAACTAAACTAATATGCAAGAAATAATCTGAAAACAATTTCATTAAACTTAAATAGCAATGAGAGTTTCAAATTTACATATCGAAGACCATCAGGACAAATGTTTAGAGAATATTGAGAAACTTAGACTTGGTTATTCTTGGCTTCTCACTCCATGTCATCTGTTCACCATGCTAACCTGAATTATGCTCATTTGGCTTTAGTTGAAATTAAAGACGCTTGACATACCAAGTCTCATTATATGATGGGAATCCTTGATAAGGAATTACCTTGATGTCACAGGAACTTTGGAATAAATCAATAATTATTTATATTTTCAGGAAAAATGGTCAATAATAGGTGCTACTGCTATAGAACTATTCTTTCTCTATAGGAATTTTCTTGTAAGATATTGCCCATCTATGGTCCCTCGATTCCCATACTCTGTCTCCTCTGGCATCTCAATATCTGCAACCTGGGTGGGATCGTGCATTAACACCTGTACATCACACTGATGTAGATGCAATTAAAGGAAATTGATGTCTGTTGTGCATCTACCGCCTGGGTCTGATATTTCAGGGTCTGAGAAAGAACATCCATTCTCAGTCTTGCGTTTAGCTCTACTGGCTACAAGACAGTTGAACTCTTCTGTAAAAAAACAAATTTAATGTCTGACTGGAGGTAGGAGAAAGAGTTTAGAAATGTAAAAAGACCTACATCTTATCTTGTCCCTACTATAGGAAGAAAGTTTCAACATGGCTAAATCCGCAGTGGCCAAGATATGTTCTAAGACAACCTCTATTGCTGGAATATCACTGGCTTCCACCACCTATATTCCACAAACCTGTGACACAAGCAGAAAAAAGTGTAGAAGGTAGATCTGGGTATTTTCTCAAATACATCAAATAAGACTGTGAAAGCTTTTTAAACTCTGAGTTCAGGCTGGCCACCTGTCAAGAGAAGTAACAGATGAATGGATTATAAAAATATTGGAGATGCACACAATGGATTCTACTCAGCAATAAAAAAAGAATGAAATTATGTCATTTGCAGGAAAATGGATGGACCTAGAGAACATTATATTAAGTGAGATTAGCCAGTCACAGAAAGTGAAGTGTCATGTGTTTTCTCATATGTGGAAGCTAAGGTATAATCAGGATACAAGTGGGACTTTAGATACAGGAGGAGAAACCCCAGTGGAGTGATAAAGGGGGTCTAGGAGAGGGTGGGGGGGAAAGAATTAATGAAGGAAATACTTCCACTGATTTTACTTATATCTTTGAATTTACCAATGCCAATATTGATATCCTGTATAAGGAAGGAGAGGGAATGGGGAGGAAGCCAGGGGGAAGGTCACCAAGTGCTGAGTGCATGTATGTTCCCTATCACCATTCTGAACTAGACTACAGTGCAGTAATTATATATATATATATATATATATATATATATATATATATAGAGAGAGAGAGAGAGAGAGAGAGAGAGAGAGAGAGAAACTAACAAACTCCAGCTTCAATGCTTTCAATGGAGAAAGAAACAGAAACTTGACTGCAGACTGCAGACTGCTATAAATTAAATAAAGGTATCATAAATGTACTGAAGAACGAGATGCATAGTGGGAGTCTCTCATGAGTACTCTCAAGTTAATAACCTCGCTCTTTGCTCCCACTACAACATAATTTTAATTATGTGCGTTTTAATGGTAAAGAGCTATAATTATAATGGTACTTGTGTTATTCTGGTCCTCTGAGAGGCAGAAGCCAACATAGGGTCAGATGTGCAAGAGATTTATTAAGGAAATGCTTGTGAGGGAATGTGGCAGGGGAGCCAGGCAGGCTGGGAGAGCCAGGGAGACAGGAGGTAGGAATCGCTTACACTGCAGCGAAGGTCTCAGAAAGTTTCTTCAAGGCCACTGGGGAGTTCTTGGGTCAAAATTACCCATCAGAAAAGTCCCAGGTCTCCCGGGAGCAGGTCTGCCTTATGATCCCTGTCTTACTTAATCACTGGCCAGAGAAACCCTTGGGCAACATGGCACTGGCGCCAGGGATTCCAGAACACAGCAGCTGGGGCTGTCTGGCACTTAGATACCCTGCGGTTGGAAATCTGAGAGTAGCGTTTTCAGGGTCACCACAGTACTTCTTCAAACAGCTGTAAACACCTGTTGTGGATCGTCCTAAATAGTGCCTTAGTAAACCTCCCCAGTGGCTCAGACCAGAAGATACTCATAGGTGGATGCCTGCTTCTCTATTCCCAAATTAGAATGTGGCTAATCCTTTCCAGATTCTTTGGGCCCTTAAGGGAAAGACTATACAGGATCACATTAAGTTAAACTCATGATTAAAAATAACTGAAGAAGGCGGCCGGGGCCTATTAATGTTAGGCCACAATTAGAAAGCATATGTATGAAGTAACCCCTGCATTTGGTTTAGTGATAATCAGAATTGTTGCAGGGATTGGCTTCTATTTGACAAAAAAAAAAAAAAAAAAAAAATGGACAAATGTACCACTGGTAAAAATAAGAATTCTGATTTCTGTATGCCTCTTGTGTATGCTAGACAATTAAGTATAATATTATGTATGTGTATGTGTGTGTGTACATATATACTATAGTATATACTATAACACACATATATATGTATGTGTGTGTACATATATACTATAACCTGGAAAGAACTAGCCATGGCAATGCATGGGGTGTCGACTAGCCTGTTCCTCGACTTAAGCTGATATATATATCTTCCCTTGGACCCGAAAATGGCTTCATTTTCCCCATAACCTCTTAAAGGATAGGTAGATTATTTGAACAAAATTGAGACCTAAGCTGGTTATGGTGGTGCACACCTGAGGTGGGGAGAAGAGCTGGGAGTGTAGCTCAGAGGTAGAATGCCCCTGGGTTCAGTCCCCAGTACCACACACACACACACACACACACACACACACACACACACAATAAATAAATAAATAAATAAATAAATAAATAAATAAAATAATCTTCATCATGTATCTCCTCATTCATTCTTTCTAAAACCTCAATGCATTGCCTTGCCAAATAGATTTCTTGCAAACCTTCAAAGAGTCAATGATTTATTCACTAATTCAACAGCTATCTTGGGACACTCGCTGCAGGCTCGAGGCCAGCCTCAGCAACGTAGTGAGGCCTTCAACAACTTGGTGAGACCCTGTTTCAAAATAAAAACAATAAAATAAGATAAAGCTGGGATGTAGTTCAGAAGTAGAATGTCCCTGGGTTCAATCCCCAGTACAACACATACAAAAAACATTTCTGCATTGAACATCTTTTTTTTTTTTTTTTTTTTTGTGGTACTGGGCATTGAACTCAGGGACATTCTACCTTCGAGCTATACCCCCAGCCCTATTTTTTATTCTTTATTTTGAAACCGGGTCTCACTAAGTTGCGGAGTGCCTCACTAGGTAGCTGAGGCTGGCCGCGAACCCGGCTGGCCGCAAACCCGGATCCTCCGGTCTCAGCCTCCCGAATGCTGGGATTACAAGCGTGCGCCACCACACCCGGCTGTGCATTGAACATCTTTTGATAGATAATCATCCATACCTTTATGTAGAATAAAAGCAAGATTGCTTGGTCATAGAGACAATGGACAGAGATAGATAGGCAGATAGATAGATAGATAGATATATAGATAGATAGATAGATAGATAGATAGATAGATAGATAGATAGATAGATGGATAGAGATAGATATTTAAATATTATAAATTCCCCTCCCCCAGTTTATCTTCTGGAGAGCTTGTACCCTTTCACATTCTTACCACCAATACTATTTGCTCTTTTAGGTTTTACTTATTTACTGGCTTAGCCTGGCAATAAATGAAAAGAAAATATGGCCTTGTTATGAAAGTAGCTTCCCAAATGTATTTTTTACTCTACAAACAAATTTGTAAATGGGCAGAGTTTTGTTTTGTTTTGTTTTTAAGTAAGTTTCTGGGTCTGCACAAACCTAGACCACAATGATCTCTCTAAGTGACTTACCTGGATTCTCTAAGAAACATCTCTGAGGTTCTATAACCTGCTTATCGAGAAGGAATAAGGGACGTATGTTGTTTGTTTTCTAGGGCAGTCATTACAAGCATCACAGGCTGGGCGGCTTCCACAGCAGACATCCGTTTCTCTCACAGTGTGGGGGGCTGGAGTCTGAGATCAGGGTGCACGCAGAGCTCGGTGCTTTCTGAGGCTTCCCTGCTGGGCTCGCAGCTGGGGCCTTCTCATGGAGTCCTCCTGCAGTCTTCCCGTGAGCGCAAATCCCTGGTGTCTCTCTTTTTCTGAGAACAACAGTCATATGGATCGGGGATCCACTTTAATGACCTCATTTTAATTTTGATCACTTTTTGGGGGTGGTGGTGGTGCTGGGGATTGAACCCCGGGACATCCTACCTCAGAGCCACACCCCAGCCCTATTTTACTTTTTATTTTGAAACAGGGTCTTGCTAAGTTGCTGAGGTCAGCCTAGAACCTGGGATCCTCCTGACTCAACCTCCCAAAGTTCTGGCATTACAGGTGTGTGCCACCTGCCCAGCTACTTAATCACCTCTTTAAAGACGTTCTTTCTAAATACAATCATATTCTGAGGTAATGAGCGTTAGAATTCAACATTTGAATTTTGGGAAGATTCCATTTAATCTATAACAAAAAGCGTATCATGTATTAAAGTATTAGAATTTCCTTCCTCATTTTCCCCATTCTCAAAAAAAAAAGTGAACACTTTTTTTTTTAGTACTAAGGATTAAACTCAGGGGCATTCTACCTCCAAGCTCCCCCCTCCCAGCCCTATTTTTTATTCTTTATTTTGAAACAGGGGCTCACTAAGTTGCAGAGGGCTTCACTTAAGTAGCTGAGGCTGGCCAAGAACTCCGATCCTCCGGTCTCAGCCTCCCAAGTACAGGAATTACAAGAGTGGGACACCATGCCCAGCGATTGAACACTTTGAGAAAAAACAAATTAAACTTCAAGTTTATCTAAGCAACCAGTGATTCAGGAATCAGTCAGTACTTGGAGGCAGGATAGGTTTGGAGAGCTCCACCCAGCAATGTGAGGCCATGTTTATAGATAAAAAGCAAAGGTGCCCGACCCAAAGAGCTCAGCCTTTACCCACTGGGTGATGAGGCGTTGGCCTTAGAGGAGCTACTCTGATGAGCCTGCAGCCTTGAAGTCAAGGGGGAAGCGTGGAGCCTAGGTTTGAGAAGGAGTCCACCGGGCCAGGGGAGGAAATGAAGGGGCCAAGAGTCAAAGCCTGGCTTGCAAGTTTGACTGGCATCCCTGGCACAGCAGAGTGTGTACTGCAGGGAAGAGTGACCTGTGTACACCCAGAGGCAAAATCCAGCATTTAACCAACACATGTTCACATGTTGCTAGTTCAGGAGTCAAATCAATATACACCTGTAACTTAGCAAGACCCTCAGCAACTTAAAGAGATGCTGTTTCAAAATAAGAGGTAAAAAAAAAAAAGGGGGGGGGGGAGCCCGGGTATAACTGGGTGGTAGATTGCCTCTGGATTCAAACTCTGGAAAAAAAAAAAAAAAAAAGAGAGAGAGAAGAGAGAAAATGAAAACACAAAAAGATGGATAAATACTTAGCAAGGTCCTGAAGGGGATGCTGCCTAACTATGCAGAGGACAGGCTAGCGATGGTGTGAAAACACAGTTTGACACACAGATGGGATAGAAGAGCCTCTGAATGTGGAGTCGGCTACAAGTTAAAATTCAATGGGGATGTTTGGGGGGGCAGTAACTGCTGCTTTTAAATGAGATGGCCATGCACTAATTTACACACACACACACACACACACACACACACACACACACACACACACACACTCCGGCATGTGGTGACGCCAAGGAGAGTTACAGATGACCAAGATCTAAAGTCTCTTCTCCAGGGAGACCACTGGAAAGGAGGAGGAAGAGGTGAGGAGGAAGAAGGTACTGAGCGGCGCAGCTGGGCAAAGTCTGTTATGTGCTTGTAGGGACACATCGCCAATGAATTGTGTATTGTGTATAGACCGAGTGCACCCGTAAATATAATGCACTAATGAAAATTAGAAATACCTAAGGTCTCTCCTCCATAGTCATTCTCAAGTCATAATACCTCTCCACCTCAAACAAAACAAAGTAAAAGTAAAAACTGTATCTGCTATGCAGCAAAAGCAGATTGGCGGCAAACCTCCTTCACTTTCACCTCCAGACTACTCTTAGGTAGAAATTCAAGCAGCAGCCACCCTATAACATAAGCTTCTTTCTCCGGTCATTGTCGGGTCTGCCTTGGTGACGTCACAGTAATGTTCCTTCCCAGCAACTGTTGTCACTGGGCAAGATTTCGGTCTAAACTTGCAGATCTTGAAAGTCTGACCTCTGGTCGAGTTGCCTGGGGCTGCGCTGCAGGGTGCTGACCACCAGGGGACAGCCGCGAGTCCTCGGCTCTGCACCCGGGACCTGGAGACTGCAGCCGGGTTCCAGGCTGGCCGCAGCTGACCGGCGGAAGTGGGTTCCGCTGTTGCTGGGGGATTGTTCGCCCTGACGGTGGTGTATTGGAGAATCCGAGTTTGCTTTTCTCACAAAGTGTGACAGCAAATTTGCACAGTTCCCTCTCCTCCAATACGGTGAGGCCGCGCATCCGGCAGGCCCTGCACCGCCAGCTGCACCGCCCCAGGAGACGCTGGCCGCCGCGGGAGAGAGAGAGCGCAGGGCGGGGGCTCAGCTCAGGTGTCCAGAAGGTCTGGCTTACAAGACGGCTCCAGTCCAGGGCAGAACCCTTTTAGGATTGCACCGCTCCCAAGACAGCCCCGCCCCAGAACAGCTAGCCCCGTACAGATGGCTTCCAGGACAGCCCCGCCCCTGGACAGCCCTTTCCGGGACAATCCAGCTTCTGGACAGCCTGGCTTCTGAACAGACACTTCCCTGGACTGCCCCACCTCTGGACAGCCCCGGCCCGGGGACACGCCCGCCTCTGGACAATCCCATCCGTGGACGTGCGGATTCCTGAACAGCCCCGCCCCAGGATAGCCCTGCCTCTGGCCAGCCACGCCTCTGGAAGGCCCCGCCCTGGCACACCCCTGTCCTGTCCCAGAAAAGCCTGCATCCTGCACAGCCCCGCCTCTAGACAGCCCTGCCCCGGGGCAGCCAGGCTTCTGGAGAGCCTCGCCTCTGGAAACCCCGCCCCAAGATAGCCCCTCCTCTGGGGCGTCCCCCCTCTGGAAGGCGGGGTCCCGGGATAGCCCAGTCTCCAGACTGCCCGGCCAGATCTCCGCAGCGCCAGTCCGCAGAGACCCTAACCTCGAAGCGTGAGTATTTCAGTCGAGTAGCTCCTGGGGTGGGGGCGAGTCGCCGAGCCTCTGGGGACTCGGGGGAGGAGCCCTAAGGGGCCAGAAGGATGCTAGTCGTAGTACCCGCATTCAGAGGGCTGTCTCTTCTCTTGGGTGTTGGGGTTTTGTTGGGGGGGAAAGGGGGGTCGGCGCTGGGGATCGAAGCCACTTCTCCAACCCAAGGTGTAGCTTTTTCGTTTTTCGTTAGTCTGGTACTATTTGCTAGTTGTCTCAAGACACAATTTCTCTCCCCACTTTGAACTTGAGTTATGAATTTGACAAAGATATTCGTGTGGTGTGTGGCGCGGTGTGGTCCTTAGTTTGGGAGTGGTGGGGCTGGCATTCTGGAACAGATTTCTCATCTGGTTTTTTCTGAGTTTTTCCTGCCATACTATGGAGAAATGAAAGACTGCTTATCATCTCATAGGTATTTACCAGAAATGGAAGACTGCTTATCTTCTCGTGCATACTTAGCACAATCTTGACCTCTGCTGCCTTTTGCCCTCCTATTGCCTAAGCTAAGACCTTCCCTTGCTCTCCCGTGAATTCACTTGCCTGGGGGCAGTATTGTGAAAGCAGTGGTTGGAAGGTTGGAAGAGCCTGACTGATGTCACACACCTGCAATTCTAGTACTTGGGAGGCTGAGACAGGAGGATCTCAGCTTTGAGGCCAGTCTCAGCAATTTAGTGACATTCTCAGTAACTACATGAAACCCTGTTTCAAAATAAAAGTAAAAAAATAAAAATAAAAGGGGATGGGAGTGTAGCTTGGCAGTAGAATGCTCCTGGGTTCAATCCCCAGTACCACTGGGGGAAAAAAAAAAAAAAAAAGAAGAAAAAAAAAAAAAAAAACGGAAGGGAAAGGGGTGGTGAGGGGAAGAGATGGAATTCTATGGAAATACGAGGTTTGAGGTTTGCTCAGGTATGCCAAGCCTGCTAGAAGAAAATGACTAAAAAAAAAAACAAAAGTCTTGTGAACAATGGAGGGCCAGACCAGAGTTCTTAGAGAAGGGTGTTGTAGATGAGAAGGCACACTGGGTTCTAGCCCAGCTTGGTTTAATCTGGACATGAATGGAGACTTAAGGGCCTGGCGTTGTTAGACAGATGTTGAGAGAAGACTTGCAGAAGGGGCTGGCTGCCCACAGCTGGAAGCAGGAGGGAGGAGGCACGGGGCTCAGGGGTTGGCATCGGCCTTGGTTGAGCTTCTCCCCCAAAGCAAAGTCTGATACAAGGACTGGCCTGCAGGGAGTTTTCTTGGGAAGGGAGCCCAGGAAGCCCGAGTGGGATAGTATAGAGAAGGAGGGAACCCTGTAAAGACTTGTGGCTGAGCCAGGGAGCTCCGTCCCTCCAGGGCCACATCTCAGGACAGACACCCAGCCCAGGTTCATGGTCCCTCCCCTGGGTGAAGCCTACCTGGATGTCAGCTCACTCACACCTCTGGGGGACTGTTCTGTGCACCTGCGGAGGAGAGAAGGCATCTGAGTACTGGGGAGGCTGAGACAGGAGGATCGCAGGTTCATGGCCAGCCTCAGCAACCTCCTGAGGCCCTCTGCAACTTAGCGAGCCCCTATTTCAGAAAATAAAGAATAAAGTAGAACAGGGGGGGGTGTAGCTCAGAAGTAGAATATCTCTGGGTTCAATCCCCAGTACCAGAAAATGAATTTTCTAAAAATTAAAAAAATAAATAAAATAAAAGATCAAGTCATAAAAGTGAGGTCTTTGTCTATTTTCTTCCTGGCTTTACCCCAGGACTAGAAACTGGGCTTGGCTTGAAGTGGGGAGCCTGGTACAACTTTTCAGGTGAATGCACTTAGTTGCTTAGTGTTTTTCACTCATTCCTCTGCCCATTCTGACCAACCTAAGACTTTGCTTTCCTCCGCAGCAGCTGAGAGAACCATGGCGACGACACCTACGGCGGCTTTCGAGGCCCTCATGAATGGAGTGACAAGCTGGAATGTCCCCAAAGACCCCATACCCAGTGAACTCCTTCTTGTGGGAGAGGCCGCCTTCCCGGTGATGGTGAATGACAAGGGCCAGGTGCTCATTGCCGCCTCCTCCTACGGCCGGGGCCGCCTCGTGGTTGTATCCCATGAGGGCTACCTGTTGGATGCGGGCTTGACTCCGTTTCTTCTCAATGCAGTGGGCTGGCTCCGTCCTTCCCCGGGGGCCCCCATTGGAGTGCACCCCTGCCTGGCATCACTAGTGAACCTCCTGCAGGGCTCAGGGGTTGAGGCCCAGACTGAACCAGAACCCAGGGAGCCCCCGGGGGTTTACTGCATCAATGCCTACAGCGATACCCTGGCTTCGAGGCTCATCCAGTTTGTAAAACATGGAGGGGGCCTGCTCATCGGTGGCCAGGCCTGGTATTGGGCCAGTCAGCACGGCCGTGACAAGGTACTGTCCAGTTTCCCTGGGAATCTGGTGACAAGCGTGGCTGGAGTGTACTTCACCGACATCTATGGGGACCGAGGCAAGTTCAAGGTCTCTAAGAAGGTGCCCAAGATCCCACTCCACCTCAGGTGAGTGAGTCTTCCCAGTTAGAGAGATGAGTTGACCCTCGATTTTCAGTGGGCTTCCATTTCCATGCAAGTGATTTCCACTTAGTTTTTGAGAATTAAAAATAGGATAATTAAAGAGGGCCAAGATGCAAGAGGGGTCCTTGGGTGTTAATCCTGCCCATGTCCAAAGCAATCATTTGCTTAATAGAAAAGCCTGTATGATGCACCAATCCATCTCCATGTCTAGTACCTGGAACACAGACTCTATTGTTTGGCATTTCTTAAGTCAATGAAAAATCATTTGTTTGTGTGAGCACCTGCTGTTGGCCAGGCCCCATTCTGGACATTAGATGTCTAAGCAGAGATCAAAATAGTCAAATCATATTGTCATGAAGATTTGATTCCTGTGGAGAATTAGACACTTAGAGAAACAAGTAAGTTCTCTCTCAGGCATTGATAAGGGAAAATGGAGCTGGCTTGTAGATAGCAGGACAAGAAGGGGAGTGGAGGCTCTTTTATTTAGGGTCTTTGGGGAAGGCATATCGGTCAGGCTGAGTCAGGATTCCATGGTTGTTTCAAACAGAAGAGATTGCGGATACAGAATTGATCATAGAGGTAATGGAAAACTTGAAATCCACGCAGGGCAAGCAAGACATCAGCAACAGTAGGATAGGCAGAGGGAGGTGGCGGTGTTCCTGGAGTCCAGGTGCTGTGGCCACCTGACAGGTGCTGGTGCCAAGCTAGATCCATCCAGCAGGCGTGAGACCACAGAGGTGAGGTCTGGTGGGAATTGGAATCTCAGAAGACACGGTGGTTACCATAGATACAATCTGAAGAGGAGACACACCTCGGGTCCTTCTTCCTTCCTGCATTCAGTCAGCAGCCTGTGCCTTGATTGGGCTGAATCCACCGGGATCTGAGGGCCAGAGAGCTCAGGGAGTGCAGTTCCCTTCAATGTAGAGGAAGACCAGTAAGAGTGGGCAAAGGGCGTGAATGAAGACAAGTGAATGGCCAGCTGGGAGCGCTGTTTAGGAAGGTTAGCATTTGTAAAGACACCTGAAGGAATCCAGGAAACGAGCCATGTGGACATCTGTCAGGAGAGGTGACCAGGCAGAGCGTGGAGCAAGGGCAAAAACCTGTAACAGAGGCCAGCTCAGTATGTTTGAGCAATGCCAAGGAAGCCAGAATGATCGGAGCTGAGCGAATGAGGGCTGGGTCAATAGGAGGTGAGGACAAACAGCTAGCCCACAACTAGAACTGTAGACTGTATTTGCCATGAGGTGGGGAGACTGTCTGGAATTCATACAGGGGATTGCCTGCGTGATTTCACTATATTTCCAAAGAAAACCCTCTGATGGCGGGTGAATAGACTGCAGGAAGCAAACGTTGAAGCTGGAGACTAATCAAGGGGCCCCTGAAATAGACCACGGGAGAGGTGGTGCTGACCCAACCAGGGTGCTAGCAATGAGGTGAAGTTGTGGCGTGTACTTCATGGGTGACACCCAGCAGTCCTGGCTCGTGACGTGAATATGGAGCAAGAGGGTAAAAGAGGAGTTGAGATGTTAGTCTGAGTGGCTGGAGGTTGAGTGTCACCCTTAATTGAGCTGGGGGAGACAGAGAAGACAGATTGGAGGAGATCAGGAGTATAATTGTGGATATTTCAGGTTCAAGGTATTATTGACTCTGTTTATCCATATGTAACAAACACCTCCCTGCAGTAGATTAACCATGAAGGAGGCATTTTTCTCCTGTAACATGAAGTCCGTGTGGGTCGTCCAGGCCTATAGCAGAGCCTTCATGATCTTGCTGGTTCATTCTCTCTCTGTCTCACCCTGACTGTTCTGCACTTTTGTCGTGGTGTTTTCCTTTTATCTTTATGACTACAGGATGGCCAGGACTACTTCAAACATTATTGTTATACCCAGACCCAACCAAGCGAGAAGAGATTCACCCACTGGATCTGTCTCCAAGCCCCGCCTCTTAGAATTCCTTCCCTTCTGAGTGAGTTAGGGAGTTGAAATGGTTACCAGGGACACTGGGTGGATCCAATTTGCTTTAACTTGTTATTGATTCTAATATTAAGGAGCAAACAGATTAAATGCCATCATCTTAATTCCTCTTAATTGCTCCAAGGGACTTTCCTTCTCAACAAACTAAACCTGTTTTTCTTCATCTAACTTACATTTTCCATCTCTGCCACTGAATCTGAGATATGTTTTGTGCAGTTTTTATTTTAAACTTTTAGTTATGGAAAACTTCAAACATTCACAAAATGGGATAGTACACCGAACGTCTGTAAAGCTATTATACACCAATAATAGTCAACTCGTAGTCAATCTTATTTCATTTATAGCACCACCCCTCCACACCCTAGACTATATTGAAGCAAATAGCAGACATTATATCATTTCATCTGTATTTTCAATACTTGTCTCTAAAGATATGAACTCTGGAAAGCATAACCTCCAGGCACCATTATCACACCTAAAAGAAAACTTTCTTGTGTCACCATTCATTTCCATGATTGTCTTTTATTGCTTTTTCAAAATGCGGTGGCCTTAGTACTTAAATAAAACCCAAATATTTTGATGTCTTGATAGAAAAGTTATGCCTCTTAAAAAAAAAAAGTCATATCAACTTTCCTTTCCAACTTTGATTTCTTGGAGATATTTTTCAAGACACTGGGTAATCTGCCAAAAACCGTTTCCTTTAGTCTACACTTTCCCGACTGCATCCTTATGATGTTCTTTAACATGTTCCTTTTTTCCCTCTACTTCCTGTAATTGGAAGTTAGATCTAGATTCCACAGTAGGATTGACAAAATAAGGCTTGTTGGCCCAGTGTCCTATTTTTATAAATAAAGTTTTACTGGGACATGGCCAGGTCTATTATTTTCCAGTTCTGCAGTTGTTTTCAAACTGCAGTGGCGGAACCATTTCAGCAGAGACCATATGGCTGACACACCTAAATTGTTCATCTGGCTCTTTAAGAAAAAGTTCCCCTACTCCTGACCTAGAGGTTTGATAAGATTCATGTTTGAATTTTGGGGCTGATTAACTCTATAGGTGACAGTGTGTACTTCCACTGGGTAAAGCACTATGTCTAATTTTTTCTCTCTCCTGTTAGCAGTGTTTGATAAGCATGTCTTAGTCCTTTAGGTGCATTAATTCACTAGTGATTAGAAAATGGTTGATTCAAACTTCTGGCATTTATTAGTACTCTATAAAACAAACTTGAATTCATCAACAGTCTGCTTACCCTGAGGTATAGTTTACATAAGAAATTAATTATTACCCATTTTATAATCGGTTTTCAAATTATTGATTTCCTCTTATTTTCCAAAGATCATCAGTGTTTTAATTTTTTTGTTACTATTTTCAAATCATGATTGAAATACAATGTGTTTCATTTATTATCTTTATTAATGCTAAATTTTTGCATGTTTGGCCATTATGAGGCAATTCACATTAATTCCTGAATCTTTTTGACCACATCCTTCATAGATTTCCTTGCTTTTGGGTATTATAAAAGATTCCAGTATTGTCTTACATATTTCCTGTCCCAGGTCCAGGATCAGCCATTTCTCTAGAGATGTTTTTGTTGTTGTTGTTTTTTGGGTTTTTTTGTTGTTGTTGTTGTTTTGTTTTTAGTGGAAGTGGTATTTAGAAACCACAATCTTGGTATTAGAGGTGTAGAGGTGTTCATTGCTAATGAGTTGATCATAGTTCATTGCTGATAGGTTGGTCATAGTTTCTAGGCCTTTTGAGTGAGCAAAGCTAAGAAATAGGTCATTTTTTTTAAGATAAATCCATTAAGAGCTCATACTGATTCAACCCATTCTAATTTAGAGCTAACAGGTTTTTATTTAATTTCAACAATCTTAAATTCTTCTTTTTTCTCATAATGAAAAAGGTTGCATTTCTATAAGATACCAGTATGATGAACCATTTGCTTTTTCCTGAAATATACACATAGGAGTTGCAAGATTCAAATAACAATACTACTACTAGCAGAATGATTACTGTAACTGTTAAAGATAATTTTCAGTGATTTGTGTCCTTATGATACATTTTATTAGGTTTCTTTTTGTGTGTGTGTGATACTGGGGATGGAACTCAGGGGCATTCTTACCTCTGAGCTACACCCCCGGCCCTATTTTTTATTCTTTATTTTGAAACAGGATCTAAGTTGCAGAGGGCCTCACCAAGTAGCTAAGCCTGGCCTTGAACTTGCAATCCTCCTGTCTCAGCCTCCCAAATACTGGGATGACAAGCTCATGCCACCACGCCTGGCTTTTTATAGGTATTTCTAAAGTCAAATTATCATCCTTTAAAGTCCCTTAGGATAGTTTCTCTTGGGAATTGCTTTTAATTCTGTTTTGTAATTATGCAAAATAGTTATGTGGATCCAAAGTAAAAAATCTTACACTTATATTGTTCTTGTCCCATTCCTACAATTCCCTCCCCACCCTTTTCATGGACTATTGCTCCATTATTTGTTTATATGTAATCAGACATATACACACGTATGATAGACTTCTCTTTTTGGAAAAGGGAGTCAATGCTCTATACATTTTTCACCACTGTACTTTTTCCACTCAACATTTTTTCCTGGATATAGCTCCAAAATAATATATAGAGGTGCTCTGCATAATCTATTATACTGCAGTGTATGAATTTAATATATTTTCTTCACAAGTACCTTATTGGCAGACATTTGAATTTCCAGTATGCGCTTTTTATTTTTCCAGTATTTTTGTTATTATAGATATGTAACAATGAATACCTTGGTGCATAAATCTATATTTTTGCCATATCACTAGAAATGGAATTGCTAAGAGTGATGGAGGAAGTACTTGTGTAATTCTGCTAAGTGCTGCCAAGTTCTTCCATTGCAGGTTGGGTTTCTAGGAAGAAGACTCTGAGACAGAGATTAGGATGCAAGAAGTGTATTAGGAAGAGCTCTTGTTGGGGAATGTAAGAGAAAAGGATTGCACAGGAGGAGAAGGTAGACTATGGAGCAAATATTTAGTTACTAATATTTCTTAATATTTTCACTATTAAGTGTAACATTGGTAGAAACATAGGTATCTATAAAAAAGAATCTTAATTATATTCTACAGTTATAGGATGTCTTTGAACATGATATCATGTGTTCAAAGACTCCTTCAAGGAAAAGGAAGACGTTCATGATTCAGTAGACAAAATTAAGATATAAAGCTGTTATATACCTCTCCTGGGTTTCTTTTGAAATAATTGAAGTAAGAATATGATAACAATGCATACATGTTTATGTTTATAGCAGTAGAATTCACAATAGCCAAATCATGGAACTAACCTAGGTGTCCATCAACAAATAAATGGATTACAAAATTATGGAATATACACACAATGGAATTCTACTCAGCAATACAGAAGAACAAAATTATTTCATTTGCAGAAAAATGGATGGACTCAGAGAACATTATGTTAAGTAAGATTAGCCAGTCACAGAAAGTGAAGGACAATATGTTTTCTCTCATATGTAGAAGCTAGGGAATAATGGATACAAGAGGGACTTCAGATAAAGGAAAAGGATCCCCAGTAGAGTGATGAGGGAGTCTGGGGGAGACTGAGGGGGAGAAGAAATAATGAAGGAAGCACTTGCATTGACGTTAAGTACATATGTGAAATTATCAGTGCAATCTCAATATCATGTATGGGGAAGAGGAAGGAGTGGGGAAGGACCCTGGGGGGAAGCTCACCAAGTGCTGTGTGCATGTATGTCACTATCACACTGAACCACATTATGATGTGAGACTACAATGCGCCAATAAAAGTATATATGTATAATATAAAGCTGCTAAATGATGCCAAATTCATTAAAACAATGTATATATAGGTAGCAATACAAAACACTAGAAGAAAATAAAATACTGACAGTGTATAACTGGTAGTAAGTTGATAATGATTTTTTTTTTTTTTTTTTTTTTGCGGTACTGGGGATTGAACTCAGGGGCATTCTACCTCCGAGCTATACCCCCAGCCCTATTTTTTATTCTTTATTTTGAAACCGAGTCTCACTAAGTTGCAGAGTGCCTCACTAGGTAGCTGAGGCTGGCCGCGAACCCGGATCCTCCAGTCTCAGCCTCCCAAATGCTGGGATTACA
>PVLC010000428.1:152091-216907 GCA_004027655.1 Graphiurus murinus | reverse complement strand
GTAATCCCAGCATTCGGGAGGCTGAGACCGGAGGATCCGGGTTCGCGGCCAGCCTCAGCTACCTAGTGAGGCACTCTGCAACTTAGTGAGACTCGGTTTCAAAATAAAGAATAAAAAATAGGGCTGGGGGTATAGCTCGGAGGTAGAATGCCTCTGAGTTCAATCCCCAGTACTGCAAAAAAAAAAAAAAAAAAAAAAATCCTTGCTAGATTTTGATAGACTATAGACAAGGCATTAAATTTATAGATCAATTTGGGGCTAAAGTGCTTTTAAATGTATGAAATTATTTTACCTTCTGGAAGCCCATGACTGACAGCACACAGGCAAATCCAATGAGAGTTAGGCACTTTCTACTCCGTGTAAAGTAAGGAAGGCTGCAGAACCCTCATGTAACAGGAGTGGCTAGGACACTGATTCAAGTAGGAAATAGACTAAGAAGTAAAGTACAGATGTTCCTTAACGTATGATGGCACTACATCTCAAAAAATTCATTGTAAAATGAAAATAATCTAAGTCAAAAATACATTTCTACACCCAACCTATCTTAGCAACATAGAACACTATAGAGTATAAGTTGTTTCCCTCATGATCACGAGGTAGACTGGGAGCTTGTGCTCACTGCTGTGGTTCAGCATCAGAAGAGAGGATTGTAACTGCACATAAATTAGCCCAGGAAAGATCAAAACTGGAAATTCAAAGCATGGTTTCCATTGAATGAATATCACCTTCACATCATCTTAAGGCAACATGTCATAAGTTGAAAGTACCACTCTAAGTCAGGTAGTGTCTGTACTCTCTTAGGATGTGATGCCAGATCTGGGGGAGGGCATCAACACAACCAGCTTCCTATTGCCACTGCTGACCTTTCTATTTCTTGGCTTATAATTTTCTTTACACTGTATGAAAATCTCATTTAGATCAGTTTATGGTAGAGCAGTGCTTGGATGCTCTAAATTCATGAATTAACAAAACAAGAAATGGGCAGTGCCAAAACAATACATTACTAAATGTATTGTTCTAAATTAATGCAGGCTATTGAAAGCTCAGTATATGATAGTCAAAAAATCTTGTGTTGTTGCTATCTTATTTTATTCAATAACTGCTAGCATCATCCAATATTTAGTTAATATCATCTGACATGAAAAGGATGATAGCTTGGTAGGAATGTAAAATGGAGCAGTAACTACAGAAAATGGCATAGTGGTTCCTCAAAAAAAAATCCAAAATTAGAACTACCAGATGATCCAGCAAACACACCATTGGGTACATATCCAAAGGAATTAAAAGCAGGATTTTGAGGACATATCTATACACCCATGTTCATTACAGTAATAGTCACAATAATCAAGAGATAGAAGCATCCCAAATGCCCATCAACAAATGAACAAAGAAAATGTCACACAAACACATATGATTCAGTCTTAATAAAGGTGGAAATTAGCCAGGCATGGCGTTGTATGCCTGTAATCCTAGTACTTGGGAGGCTGAGACAAGTGGACCACAGGTTGAGAACAGCCTCAACAAGTAACAAGGATATTAACAACCTTGTTTTAAAACAAAAATAAAATAGGGTTGGGTGGCTGTAGCTGTAGCTTAGAGGTATACTGCTCCTAGGTTCAATCCTCAGTAACACACACACACGAAGAAATCCTGTTACATGCTACAATATAGATAAACATTAAAGACATTTTCCTAAATGAAATAAGCCAGTCACAAAAAGATCAGTAGTGTATCATTCCAGTTAAGGTGTCTCAAGTAACTGAATTCATAGAGAGTAGAATATGTGGTTTAGAGTTTTTTAAGTATAGAGTTTTAGCTTTGCAAGACAAAAAATTTTTAGGGATCAATTGCATGATGATATGAATATAGTTAAAACTACAGAATTGTACATTTAAAATTGGTTAAGACAATGATGAGCATAGTGGCACACACCTGTAATCCCAGTACCTGGGAATCTGAGAGGAAAATTTCAGATTTAAAGCTAGCCTCAGCAACTTAGCAAGACTCTCAGCAATCTAGCGAGACCTTGTTTCAATACAAAACAAAGTACGGGCTAGTGGTGTAGTTCGGAGGCAGAATACCCCTGAATTCAATCCCCAGTACCACAAAAACAAACAAATAAATCAATAGTTAAAGTTGTAAACTTTGTGTTCTGAAATTTTATTATACTTTTTTTAGAAAGGACAATTATCCTGAGACCCAATATTTCTTAGTTACAATAAAGGAATGTAGGTTTAGTTTTTAAACCATGTTATCTCAATATAAAATGAGCCTTGTAGACTGGACAGAAATTATTTCCCAATTTGCATTAGAGATTGAAGCTAAATATGCATCACTACATGCAAAGTCTAAAAGAGAGAGTTATTTAAAATAGAGTAAATGATGTGGAATAAAAGTTCCAAAAGCTGTAATTGAAAGTGTCAGAAACATTAGCTTTGAAACAAGTAACGTTTAATCACATAGATTACACAGAAGCATAAATTTTTGTAGGTTGTTTTCTTCAATCAAATTTACATTTTAATCTGCTGAGACCGTTCATCATTTTTGGATGTCTGATCCCAAGCAGCTTGTCAGAACTTATAAATGCAAGTTGCCTGCATTAGGAACAGGACTTTCCCTTTAAGCACAAAGATAATGAAATTTTAATTAGAACACTTCAAGATCACAACTATCTGAAAGTGGTGAGATTAAAATGAAGGGCATTTTGTCTATTTGTAGTTTTTTTGGTTCTAAAAAGTTAAAAATTATAATCATTTATGCCCATAAAATGGCTTCAAGGTATCTTAAAATGTAAAGCTTTCTGAAGTTGAACACTTGAAAAAGAAGAAGATATGAAAGGCTATACACTGTTGTTGGCAGATGAAAGTTGAGATAATGTGCATATAAGCTCCCATCAAAAATTGGGGTGGGAGGAGACACTTTGGACCAATTGGATGGACCCGTCTACCATGAGAAGGCTTCAAGGAGAAAGAACAGCTATGTAGCTGCAGGCTTTGACAATTCTCTCAGCTACATATTAAATCCCAAGACATCTTGATGGTTGCCCAGGGAATTTCTTTTCAATACGATCAGGTTTTGAAGCAACCCTTCATTTTGATTGTACCTTCATCCTAGAGGACTCTTGTCTCCATAAAGTACAACTATGTGGTTATTGATGTCAGCATAAAAAATTGTTGTTTGCTGTGTGTGTTATATTCTCTTTCACAAGTACCACTAGGTACAAATGTCATAAGAGAG
Organism: Graphiurus murinus; assembly: GCA_004027655.1. Taxonomy (NCBI): domain Eukaryota; kingdom Metazoa; phylum Chordata; class Mammalia; order Rodentia; family Gliridae; genus Graphiurus; species Graphiurus murinus. The sequence continues at coordinate 213,670 of PVLC010000428.1, read as the reverse complement.
ATTAGTAGAAAAATATGAGTGAATCTGGACAAGGACAGAGCCTTACCTGAACATGCATCTGGGGCCAGAGATGACAGTGACATAAGCAAAAATGTTATAGTAATTAAATATTTTACCAAACTGTGATAATTATACATTTCCCCTCAAATACTTTAATGGATTTGTGCTTTTTTACATAGGCTCAAGGCAAAGAAGAGTTGGTGTTATAGTCAGCATTGTCACTGCTGTATCCCAGTAAACCTGATCACACAACTTAGAGGAAGGATTTGTTCATGGTTTCCTTGGAGATCTTGGGGTTCAGTCTATGTGAGGCCAGGGTCTGAAGCTCAGGGCATGACGGCAGGAAGCAGAGAGAAAGGGAGCAGAGCACAAGGGCTTTGCCGTCACCTCATGGAGGCAGGAAGCAGAGACTGAGCAAGGGGATCAGGGACCGTATATAATCCCAAGGCCACAACTCCCCAAACCCCCTTCTCCAGCCACATCCTTTGTGCCTAAGTTACCATTCAGATAACCCCATATCTATTGATGAGATTACAATCTTCATGACTTAACTATATTGACCTTGAGCATTAGTACATGAGCTCTGCAGGGTGCACTCTATATCTGACCATAATAAATGGTATAAATTACTACCATTGTTATTTGGTCCTTGAGAAAGCAGTGTTTGGGAAAGGCTAATAAGGAGACCATAACATCACCCAAAAATGCCCTGGGCACCTGCTACTCATGAAGCATCATGTTTCCACCCAAGTGGTCCAAGCTGGAAGAAAATCACCCCTGTTTTCCACATCAAGAAATATATACCCAGGGGTCAGACAAAAAAATACCATGAAGATCCAAAGAAAGGATAAGTTCTTTCCTGTTGGAACTACTTCATATAAAGCCCCTGTCTTATTCTTTTTTTGTTTGCTACTGGAAATAAATCTACACTACTTAAAAATTATGACACAATGTTTCATAAACATAAGAATGGGAATTAATTGCTCTCTGATTCCATGTATATAAAAGTATACTGTCCCATGTATATAAAAGGCACTATCAATGAGAAATAGATCTTTGCTGAATAGAAAATCTACTAAAACCATGATCTTGGATCTCTCTCAGCCTCCATAACTATGAGTAATACATTATTTTTGTTTGTAAATTATCCATTCTAAGATACATTGTTATAGATATCTAAATAGAATAAGACATACCCTAAGTTGGTCTCATGAAGTGGAACTATATAAAGCCCCTGTCAGAGATGTCCCATATTTGGTCATAATTATCACATTCTTAAACCTTGTCTTAATCAGCTATTGCATATAACTGAAAAGTCTATTTACTTTACCACTAGAACAGGATAAAAGTTATGAAGAATCTGGTACTGTGTGGTGATCATAAAGGGAAATTAGGAAGACACAATTAGAAAGTAGAATTTATTGTTAATAGAGAAGTTCCCTGCTACCTGTGCTCAAGCAAATCCCTACAGCTTGACTGAAGAGAGAATGAGCTTACCAGGGAGCTACTTTCAGTATCAGTATGGATCAATAAAGAAAACAGCAGGCTTCAGGGTGGGCATTAGGGCAGTTTAAGATGAGTTCAGTCCTGGTTGCTTTCAGTCTAAGATGACTATTGACCATCCAAATGGAAATATAAAGGAGGAGCCTTTATATTAACACCCAAAGTTCACAATGGAGCTCTGGGCATAAGATATACACTTTAGCATGCTGAGAGTAACCAATGTCACCCTAGTGGATGAGATAACCAAGAGAAACTGCAGTATTAGAAGGGAGAAGATACAGGATAGGGATCTGCATCCTGGAGTTTGGGTTTCCCAGACACAACCTCTAAGATAGAATTTTATGCTCAGGATCTTTATTGACGAATGAGTTTATGATTCAAACCCATACAAGAGTGTGGTGGTAGAGAAGCAGGATTAGCAAAAGGAGAGCTGGGCTGCAATGTTACTCAACAATCTTAACTGACCTGCCATCATCTGAATGTATATTTCTCCTCAAAATTCAGAGGTTGAAACTTAATCCACAGTAGAGTGGTATTGGGAAGTGATTAAGTCATGAGGGCTCTCATGAGATTAGTGTCATTATAGTGAGATTAGCATCCTTCTAAATGTCTCTGGGAAAAGCTTGTTCACCCTGCCACATGATGATACACAGAAGGCACTATCAATGAGAAATAGATCTTTGCTGAATAGAAAATCTACTAAAACCATGATCTTGGATCTCTCTCCGCCTCCATAACTATGAGTAATACATTATTTTTGTTTGTAAATTATCCAAGATACTTTGTTATAGATATCTAAATAGAATAAGACATACCCTAAGTTGGTCTCATGAAGTGGAACTACTTGCCAGAGATGTCCCATATTTGGCCATAATTATCACATTTTTAAACCTTGTCTTAATCAGTTATTGTATATAAGTGTCCTAGAAGCCTTACATGAGACCCCTCTCTGCAGATGAGACCACTCATGGCTAAGCTTCTTTGTCTGTATTCATGGAAAATGAGGGAGTAAGTCCTAAATGGGAATCTAAGCACCACATCTCTATGTCCACCATGCTGAGAAATACAGAAATCTGAGGGATGAGCAATGAAAGAGAAGTCTAAAGTTTAGAAGTTATAAAGAGCAGGTAGAGAACTAGTAAGATGATAACTATTTTGTGCTGTGCTAGAAGTCAGGGGATGAGTAGTGTTAATTGATTTTTTTTTAAAAAAGCAATTAAACTAATGACAAGCAAGTGTAGATAGATATCAAGAATTTCTAGCTACCAGAAGAGGTTCAGACTATCAGGAACTACGGTTTTTATCTGAGAATGAAAGAAAAATGGTTCAAAAGTGTCATCGAGGACACAAAGTTTGCCGAGATGAAATGCCAGCCTGAATCTAGGTAGGGTTGGATGAAAGGCCAAATCCACCTATAAGGCTGATTAAGATTCAGAATCTTAATGGGGAAGTCATATTTCAGTTCAGACAAGAGGTTCAAGTGGTTTCCAATAATTATGTTAGGGATACCAAAAGTTTCATTTCCTACATTGAATGTTCTGAGCCACAATAGGAAGGATTAGGAGGGAAATGGCAGGTGGGAAATAGAAGAGAAAGCCAATGAATGATAGAATTTTGAGCCAGGTTAAAGTATTCACATGGCAGTGGGAAGAAGAGTTGAGGGTCTTAATATCCCCTTCAAGGGCTTTCACCCAATGACCTAACTTACTCCTATTAAGCTCTACCTCTTAAAGGTTCCACCACCTTCCAATAGTGCATGGGTTTGGGACCAGGCCTTCAACACATGGGCATTTCTGGGACATTTAAGATACAAACTACAGTAGAAGCCCTCAGCAGATGGGAGGTCTTGGTGGAAGGCACTAAGGGCATTCATCAAGATCTGTAATGATGCCAATGTTCCTTTCTCTACTTTTTCTCTTCTATTTTGTCTTGCTAATTAAATAATAACTATTTATTGAACATTTATAGTTCCAGATAACTGTTCTAGGGCTTGTGAATAGAGAGATAAATGATGAAGTACTTTCCCTGTCCTTCAGATGCTCAGAGAAAAATTAGTGTAGTTATTTTAGTCAAGAAAAATGCTGTAAGACAGGCATGCAAATGAGCACTTGCAACCAGGAATAAACAAGTCAAATACACACTGTTGAGAAGTGAAGATTTTCATACACATTAAGAAATATCCCTTGGCACTGTTTTCCACATATTTCCATGACTGCTGCTGTCAGGTTAACATTTCTTACTTAATATTAAGTAAGGAAAGGATGACGAAAATGAAGTTGGTGATAAATTTTAGAAAAAAATATCTGCATTATCATTATTCTGTTCATTGAAACACCAGTTGTAGGAGTAAAACCTGCCAACTGTTTAACATCTAATTTCTAATCAGACTTGCCCTCACTAGGTGAGGGCACCTCACTTGTCCCCTATGACAGTCAGACCCTTCACTGCCTGTCCTGCCTGCACTGTCCTCCTGCTCTATTCTCCACCCACGATCTTTTCATTAGCTGACAAATCTTGGTGGAACAATCCAATCTGAGTACTTGGTTTGGGACCCACACAAAACAGACTCAGCCCAACCTTCTTCCTGTGACCCACAATCAACTCTCTCCCAAACCAGGTTCTCACTAGCAAATAATTTCTCTAACCTAACAACTTGACTCCAACTCTCATTACCAACATGAATAGCATGTTATTATAATTTATTCATTAGACATTATTGAATGCCTGCAAGTCCTGGGAATTCAATATGATAAAGACATGGTCCCTTCACTAAAGAATTGAGAAGGGAAGAACATCAGCAAAATACTCTCTCAGAGCTAAAGAGATTGCTTAGAGAGTGAGCATAAGACAAGTCATTCTGTCTGGTGATTTCATAGTAACATAACAACATGAAGACAGCTATCAACTAATGGTATAACTTTTCTCTATCATTATTGACAGTGGGAACCTAGTGACTATAAACCAAACTCCATGTCTGTATTTCATTTACTCAAAATGAATATTTGTGTGGGCAGTGAAATCTGTGGCAGGTTCCTATTCTCTGTTCCATGCTTATTTTTTCACCCTTCCCTGGGATTCTGTAATATTCTTGATAGGTTTTTAGTAAATTAGCTTTAAAAAAATTTTTAGCCAGAATTAGTTTATATTTCTTTCAACCAAAGAACCCCGAGTGCTCACTTCAGCAGTACATACAGTAAAATTGGAACAATACAGAGAAGATTAGCAAGGACCCTGCCCAAAGAACCCTTAATGATACCACAGGTATCGCCCAAGGGCAGCTAGAGGCCTATGTGACTGCTACCAAGAAGAGAAATGTCAAAATTACATGTGCATCAATGTTGCAAATATGAGTCCCAAAGCATAAGTTTTAGGGCAGACATTGCAAGTTACAGGCATTGGCTAGTGACAGATCTGCTTCTCACTGGGACTCTTTGGTGCAGAAGCAAGAATTTAGTTATTTAATGATGGTTACTACTGGCCCTGAAAATGTAGGAGAGGTCAGGCACAACAATTAAAATTCAAAGTGGAATGAGGTCACTGTCATAGAGAGGTACAGGTAAAGTGTGATGGACTCCAAGGCAAGACATTTTCTATAGTTGGAGAAGCCAAGGAGATATCTCAAAGGAAACAACACTGAGCTAGGTGAGAAAGGGAATTCATAACTGGGGGAGTGAAATAAGCAAAGAAGTCACAGTAACACGGGACTATGGACACTGAGTTGCTATAAATTCAAATTCAGACTAGGGTCAGTGATGAACAGTACTGGAAAGTCAAGATTGGAAAACTAGTTAGCTAGTTTGCTGCTGGAACCAGGAGGCAAATTGATATTGTCTCTATTGTCTACTATTTTTCCAAGATATTGCTTCTTATACACTGTGCAGAGAACTATCAAGCCACCCCTAGGTCTGTGGAAAAGAATGTGAAGACCATTCATGGATTTCTGCAACGGGCAGAGAGGAAAGGGGCAGCCAAGGGGAAGGTGTGCTGCACATCTGTCAACACAAGGGCTGCTTGTGAACAGCTGTAAGCATCAAGCCAAGGCCCTTCTGTGACCAGTGGGAAGCCACTGAAGGTCATTGCATAAGAAAAGGGCTCTATCAGGACACATCAGTGGGGCAAGGGCTTGGTAGGGAAACATAGCATGATGGAAGGAGAAGATGCTGGAGGAGACAGACAAGCATCCATGTGGGTCCACACTCACATGAATAGAACACTGAATCAGAATAGACCCACAAAAATATAGTAGCCAAAGCCAGGCATGGTGGTGCATGCGTGTAATCCCAGTACTTGGGCGGCTGAGACAGGAGGATTAGAGGTTCGAGGACAGCCCCAGCAAGTGGTGAGACTCATCAATCTAGTGAGACCCTGCTTCAAAATAAAGATAAAATAGGGCTGGGGGTGTAGCTCAGAAGTATAATGCCCCTGGGTTCAATCCCCAGTACCCCCCATATATATGTATATATATGGTAGCCAACTGGGGTGTGTGTATGTGTGTGTGTAGTAGCCAACTGGTGTGTGTATGTGTGCGTGTGTATGTAGCACTAAAACTGGCATGGAATTTCATTTACTATTCTACTTATGAACTACTCAATTTTCAGTTTTGACTACTGAGCTTTGGTATCTAGCTTTAATGAAGCATAGAGAGGCTCTTTTCTCATGACTGGCTATGTGTCTTTGAGAGGTTCTAAGAAAATTGGTGGGTTTGTATGGCCTTCTATGAAAGCCATTGAAATAAGAGCTAGACATTATATCCACGAAGTGGTTGCTTTCTGGTGGACAAATGGTAGGGACTCAGTAAGCAGTACCTTCTTTCACTATTACTTCTAGCATTAGTGCCTTGGTGAAGCATTTCTTCTGTCTTCAAGATATTTTCATAGGTTCTACTTTCCTTCAATTATCATTCTTGTCTTAGTTTAGAAACATTTGTCATCATTTACTAAATATCTGACTTAAGGTTTGGAAACCAAATTGGACACAATATTTCCTAGGAGCAAAATATAGTAAGTGGTTCTTCTTAGTCATCAGAGGTAATAAATATATAACCCAGTCCATTGGTTCAGGGTACAAAAGTATAATCATTTACTTTTTAAAACTTACCTTCTTTATGGCTGAGTAAAATTCCATTGTGTACATATCCCATAGTTTTGTAATCCATTCATCTGTTGATGGACATCTTGGCTGGTTCCACAGTTTGGCAATTGTAAACTGTGCAGCTATAAACATAGATACACATGCGTTGGTCTGATAGTTTGGTTTCCGTTCTTTTGGGCAGATACCTAGCAGTGGTATCACTGGATCATATGGTTGGATCATATGGTAGGATCATTCCCATTCATCTGAGGATCCTCCATACTGTTTTCCAAAGTGGTTGCACTAATTTGCAATCCCACCAACAATGTATTAGGGTTTCCACATCTCCACACCCTCGCCAGCATTTGTTGTTTGTGTTCTTGATGGTTGCCATTCTGATTGGAGTTAGGTGAAATCTCAAGATAGTTTTGATTTGCATCTCTCTGATTGCTAATGATGTTGAACATTTCCTCATACATTTATTGGCCATTTGTATTTCTTCTTTTGTGAAGTGTCTATTTAGATCCTTTTCCCATTTTTTGATTGGGTTGTTTTCTTAGCTGTGAGTTTCTTGAGTCCTCTGTATATTCTAGATATTAGTCCTCTATCAGAAGAGTAGCTGGAAAAAGTTTTTTCCCACTCTGTGGGTTCTCTATTGAGGTTCTTGATAGTTTCCTTTGCAGCACAGAAGCTCTTCAGTTTAATGCAATCCCATGTATTGATCTTCCTTTGAGTTGCTTGTGCTTTTGGGGTCTTGTTGAGAAAGTTTTTACCTGTGCCTATGTGTTGAAGTTTTGGGCCTATGCCCTCTTCAAGTAGCTGCAAAATCATGTTATATGAAAGGAAATGGATGGAATTGGAAAACACTATGTTAAGTAAGATTAGTCACAAAAAGTTAAAAATCGAATGCTCTCCCTAATATGTGGAAGCTAGGGAGAAAATGGGACATAAGAGGGACTCTAGATGAAAAAGGAGAATCCTTAGGTGAACAAAGAATTTGACTTAACGGAATGTGATGGGGGGGGCACCCTAATGAGCATGATGTACTTTCACGAACACATCAAAGTCAATCACTAAACTGACCTTGAGAAAGAGGGAGGAGGAGAGAGTGGGGCGGGGATTAGGGAAGGGTTAAATGAGAAATGTGGACATGCATGTCTTTACCTATACTAGCTTGTACCTAACAAAGATGTGTGATTACAATGCACCAAATAAGGGAAAGATGAAAAAAACAACGGATCTTATTAAAGTTACACCAGGAGATTTTTGATCTACATAATTGGGAGCCCATCTCTATTAAAGTGGCAGAAACAGCTAAGACATTTGTAGATCGGCTTCAATCCTTGGTGCCTACCTGGCCCTTGTTTACCTCCTTGCTGGGAGGAGTTATCGGATTAGCAGCAATAGTCATTCTAGGCTTTTGCATTCTACCACTCATTGTACATTTTGTGATCAATGCCTATGTTAGTATATGAGCAGATTTACATGGAATAAAAATGCAAGCACTGCCTCGCACAGGGCCTGGCAGTCAATGACGGGTTTGATTTTCTCAGGGCAATATCAACCTAAGACAGGGCTCATTGAATGACTCATCGAGACCCCATTACGGGTAAGATTAAGCACCTGGTAGGAAATGACCTAAGACAGGCACAGTACTTCGTGCATTTTAAAATAAAAACGTGGGAGTTATGGGAGCCCAGCTGGGCCCTCTCCCCCCAGGCAGTTGCTATCTGCATATATGAGTAATTATACTGACTCTTCTCCTATGGCTACATCAGCGTTTCAAAGTCTGGAGATTGTTCCTAAGATGCGTAGATGAAAGACCCTCCCACTTCTTAGAAAGTAAATATATGATCCTAAAGGATTATGGTTTTTCAACTCTAGAAAATTTGCTTGACCAGGCTATGTTAAGAATGTGGGCTATACGTGTAAAACAAAAAAGTGGTGCTATCTGTGTTCTGACAATGATTGATATGTCATAAATGTCTATGTAACCCTGTTGTACTCAAGAAACGTATAAAAATCCGTGCTGAAAAATAATAATAAAAAAAAACTTACCTTAATATTTGACCTCAGTTCCATCAGTACCTGGCATGTGGTAGGTAGTCAATAATTGTTTGTTGAATGAGTCTATAAATTAATGAATTTGTTAAAGCAAAACTGAAGGACAGAAAGTCAAGCTCCCTATATATTGCACTAATCTTCTCTGACAATGAGGCCTCCAGTTCTTTTAAACAGTCCTAAGACCTTTGTTTACCTTGAAAAAATATCTTGACATCTTACTCTAATTGTGGATAGTAAGAAGACTGGTCTTGCCAGGCATGGTGGCACACACTTGTAATCCCAGTACTTGGGAGGCTGAGACCGAAGGATCCGGGTTTGCAGCCAGCCTCAGCTACTTAGAGAGGCCCTCTGCAACTTAGTGAGACCCTGTTTCAAAATAAAGAATAAAAAATAGGGCTGAGGGTTGTAGCTCAGAGGTAGAATGCTCCTGGGTTCAACCCCCAGTACCGAAAAAAAAAAAGAAGACTGGCCTTTCAAGCTAGTCTTGAGTTTCAATATTCTATCATATTGTTAGATCACAAATTACAATTTTTTGTCTCAGGAAATATGATCCCTGAATGATTTCTAGTGTTACTTTCATACTTAGCCTATCTTAATTGTTTTTGTTTTTCTTCCTTCCTTTTCTATCCTGAGTCTTTGGAAGAAAGTCAAGAGAGAAGCTTTTCATGAGTGAATGGAGCAGAGGGCAGAAGGAGATATCCCAACGATATCTTGAAAGATAGTTTTTGCAATAATACTCTATAGCAGTAAACACAATATGGTTGTGCAGTTAACTGGGCCAGCTACTTGTGTTGATTCTGGGCTGGGTACTCTTTCAAAGGCAGGATTTGCCCCAACAATGTAAGTGTCGAAGTTGGTACTACACTGGTATTGTACCAATGTATTGCATTGTCATAATAATAAATGTTCTACTTTCAATTCATAAGTGTTTAATGGACAATTCCAAGTTGACAGGTACACACAAGGATATTGAATATGTCAAGTAATAGAAATAATCAAGATCTTGTTAGTTTTAAAAATATTGAGCAACAAAAAAATTAACTTGAGGATCATTTATAGATTTTTGTTTTGTAATGACTTAGTTGTGGACTTTTTAACTGTGTGTGTAATTGTTAAGAGTTTCCATACATATCTCCACTTCAATCCAGCGGGAGACACATTTTCTCAGGTTTATTCCAAACAGCCTGAGTTTATTCTCAAAACTTTACTGGTCTCAGATTTTACTCAGACCTTTACTGGACTTGGAATTTGAAGGCTAAATTTGCAAACTGCCTAGGACCTCAAGGTCATACACTCAAAACTCTTGTCTTGTTTTGTTTTGTTGGTAAATAATCAAGACTCACATTATCCCCAAAGTACATCAGTTAACACAGGCTCCAAGAGGTGTTGCTACTTGCTCACTGAAGTAGGTCAAGTGCCCAAACTCTGCCCAGACTTGCTGGTCTTGTGGGCTGTCCTCTCTGTATTTCTGAATTCAAATTTACTTTCTGTGGTTCCTCTTCTCTCTTCCAGGAGAAGGGGTTGCAAGAATGAGAGAAGGTAAAGAAAATTACAGAGGAGAGTTTTTCAATCACAGCAAAGATTCCTTAAATTTAGAAATAGCTAGCCCTTGTCTTAAAGAAATGAACAAATTCTGGAATTACAAATTCTTTGAACTTTCTCTTTAAGATAGCCTGCAAAGTAGGTAGTCAGAATTTTATAAATATCAGAAGACTCTGGGTAGATTCTGTGGAGGTATTATTTTTTTTAAACCACCTATTTCATGGTTTGTAGCATAGTGTTAAAATGATTGATTGATCAAATAAGTTTATAGTGGTTGAGGAAAACAACACTTACCCAGTTGAACCAACTACAAATCATACATTATTTTGTAGCATTAAATCTTTTGCCTGTTGCAAAAAATAAAGTAAATAAAAAATAAAAAGCCACACACTCACAATTCTTACTGACAATACAGAGGGAAATGGGTGATTTTTGCATCAATAAAACATTGCTGTTTTTCTTAGAAGCAACTCCGATTCCCAACACCAAAGCCTCAGTAATGGTGAGCTGTGAGCTAGATATCTCATTTCTCCTTTCTGGGTGACTTCCAGCGACATTTGCAGTAGTACAAACATATCTTTCATCCTTGGTACACTTACAACTGAAGATGAAAAAAGCACAATGTGCCACTATAAAGATACTTCATTCATCTCAAAATGCCATTTAAGTAGCTCATGGCTTTAGCCACCTCAGACAGCAGAGTTTTCAAGCCAGTTCTTTACACATCAATTAAGCACCTATAGTTTCAAATTGTGCAGCAGATATACAGAGAAAAATAAAACTTAACATAGTCCTTGTGCATTTTTTTTTTTTTACAAGTGGGGAGATAGGAAGGATAGGCAGGAAAAAATGACAACACAATGTGATAAATGCAGTAGTAACAGGTGTGCATAAAAGAAACAAGAGAGAGGGTCTGGGTGGTAAAGTGTGGTAGTTATCACCCCTTTGAGGTTCACAGAGATTGCCCAGAGGAGATGTCAGATCTGGACTCTAGAGAATCAGTAATTCTTATGGTAAAGAGTTGTGGGTACAGGCACCCTGGGAAGAGGGAGCAATACCCAGGTATGCCAAGCTGCAGAGCTCTGATCAGGAGCCGCTGGAATTGCTGAAATCAAATAGAAAAAGGTGTAAATCAGTCACAGTGAAGTGAAAGATAAGAGAGGAGGGCGCATTTTTAAAATGGCATGAGGTACTGAGAACTTTGTTCATTCACATCTTCAAATAGAAAAAGTCCCATAGTATTTATATATTTGAGCTGTACTATCAGCTAGAAAAATGCCAAATATTAAGGGTATAATTGTTTTTTCCTTCAAAGACAACTATCAAACTCAAAGTCTGTGTAGCTTGGCACTTAGAGCACTGACTTTGGAGTCAGGCAGGCCTGAGTGCAATTTTTGATTCTATTATGGGAATCCTGGCAAGTTACTTAACACTGGCTCCATTTCTCCACCTGTGTTGTGTTAATCAGCTTTCCATCACTGTGATAAAACATCTGAGGTAATTAACTTTATATAAGGAAAGGTTAATTTGTCCTGGAGGTTTCAGTCCATGACCCATTGACATGGTTGCTTTTGGGTCTGTGGCAAGGCAGTGCCTCATGACAGAAGTGCATGGTAGAGGGAGCTCACACTTCATGGCAACTGGGAAGCAAAGAGAAAGAGGAAGGGGTGAGGGCCCCACAACCCTCTTCAAAGGCACATCCTATCACCTATCTTCCTCCCACTCGGCCCCACCTCTTCAAAGTTTCCATTACCTCCCAATAGTGCAATGGGCTGCAGACAAAGTCTTTAACACATGGGTTTTTGGGACACCCTTATCTAAATCATAGCTTATATTATGGTCGCTATGGGAATTAAATATCCTGCATTTTCCACAGTGACTAAAACGTAGTTTCAGAACCACAATTTTTACTAATAGCCTCTTAGCATAAAATTGCTTTAGTGCCAATTGAATAAATGCACCATCTCATTATGAGTCCCTTCGACTAAGCCCAGCAGCAAATAGGATGGATATTAGAAAGCAAATAGCACCCCTAAAAGCCTTCAGATCTACTAAGGAGAGAAACTATGGGGTCCTGAAGATGAATGGCTTTACTCTTAACTTATCTCATCACCTGCACCCAGTGGGACTCTGTCAGGCCCCTGAATGATTAACCAAAACAGCCCATAAAGTCAGAAGAATGTTCTCAGAAAACCCTGATAGTGAACCAGTTATGGTGGCTCATGCCTATAATCCCAGTACTTGGGAGGCTGAGACAAGAGGATTACAGGCTCAAGACCAGCTTCAGCAATTTAGAGAGACTCAGCAACCCAGCGAGACCCTGTTGCAAAACAAAACAAAGGAAGGACCAGAGTGTAGTTCAGAGCTATAAGGCCTCTGCGTTCAATCTCCAGTCCCCCCCCCCCACACACACACACAATCCCTGATAGTCCACACGGAAACTGTGACCTTTCCTACCTAATAAGCACTATTTGGGGGGACTGGGAACTAGAGTTTTCAGGTCTGTTCCCTCATGCTCTCCTCCGAGGAGGCATTTGATAAGACCTTGAGCCTGAAATCCACAGAGTACAATGAAAACAGCTTTATTGGCAAGATCTGAGAATATTTATTTCCTCCAGAAACATTTCCTTAAACCACTTCAGCTATTTATTCAACCTAGCATCTTAGAAGAAAATTAGATGTTGAGATGAAAGTACCCTAATGGGAATATCAGAGCTGATTTCCCAAGAATGAAGAATTTCATCAGAGTAGATAAAGGAAATGCCTCAGGCCTCTGTTCTGATATGAGAATCATATGTTTGTGAATGAGAATCTGCTCTATGTGAAATGGCTTCGTTGTTTTTACATTGCTAACTTCCATTTCTATTTTAAACAGCATGCTAGTCTTACTAACCAGAAGATGACAAGAAACCTGTCAGAGATGAAAATGTCTTTATCATTTCTTGAGTATATTCTGCATTTCCAAAATGTATATTGCATGCCATCCCTGCCAGCTCTTCCTCATTATATTCTGGGGCAGGGATTTCATATTTTGCTCACATGTACAGATTAGAAGCATGAGGTCAACAGGAAAGCCAAACTCCAATAGCAAATATCATTAAAGATAATTTCTGAGTTAAAAGCTATTGCTAAGCTGCCAGGACTCTACCTCCTAGCCATAAACAATCCACAAGGATTTGGGTGGTAGCTAGTTTTTGTACAGAATCATGCCAAGTATTATGCAGATTTTTATATTCTGTGGCATTAAGAATTTTGTAATACTATTGGTGGAGGGAAGGTCACAGAAATTAGCACATCAAACTAAGAGTAGAGAACCCAATCAAAACAATGTAGTCATTGAAAGACTTAATATGAAAAAAAAAAAATCAAGAAATGGGCAATTGAACTAAATAGACACTTCACAAAAGAAGAAATACAAATGGCCAATAAATACATATTTTTTTTTAAAAAGTTCAACATCATTAGCAATCAGGGAGATCAAATCAAAACTACACTGATATTCCACCAAACTCCAATTAGAATGGCAATCATCGAGAATACAAACGACAGTAAATGCTGGCGAGGATGTGGGGAATAAGAACTCTTCTATACTGTTGGGATTGCAAATTAGTACAGCCACAATGGAGATCAGTGTGGAGATTCCTCAGAAAACTGGGAATGGATCCACCATACCATACAGCTGCACCACTCCCGAGTATCTTTCCAAAGGAATTAAAATCAGAATATTATAGCAATACATGCACGCCCATGTTTATAACAGCACAATTCACAATAGCCAAATCCTGGAACCAACCTAGGTGTCCATCAACAGATGAATGGAGTACAAAATTATGAGAAATATATACAATGGAATTCTATTCAGCAACAAAGAAGGAAAAAAATATATCTTTTTCAGGAAAATGGATGGAGAGATTAGCCAGTCACAGAACGTGAAGGCTCATGTGTTTTCTCTCATATGTGAATATAAGGAGTAATTGGAATACAAGAGCTACGTTAGACAATGGAGGAGAAATCCCAGTGAAGCAATGGAGGGGGTCTACAGGAGGTAAAGGAGGGAGAATAAATGAGGGAAACACTTCCACCTATGTATATATATGAAATTACCAATGCCAATCTCAATATCATGTATAGAGAAGGGGGGGCAGGAGTGGGAGGGAAACCAAGGTGAAGCTCACCAGGGGCTATGTGCATGTATGTCTCTATCACTCTGAACTACATAATGATGTGAGATTATACTGCACCAATAAAAGTATTAAAAAAGAGAGAAATAGCCCAGAATTTTGAATGGTGTTTCCAAGATTTAAAACCCTGTTACACAACTTTGTACTTGTGTAATTGCAACAATTAATTTTCCTCTGTTGCAAAGCCTCAGTTTCCTTAGCTCTAAACTAAGGGTTAAGTTAATGGGAAAGTTGTAGGAACAAGCAAGGTAACATATGTGAAAAAAATTGTTTCATATATTTTAACATGTCAACATTTGACACAACATTTATCTATCAAAAACAGATAGATATTGTAAGTATCAAATTCTATGATATGCACTTTATGGTTCCTTGTATATTTTTCTAACATGGTGACCACTGCACTCAGCAGTGGTCAGATTTATAATATATAGTTTAACAATATATTATATCACAACATACAATGGCTGAGTAATGCAACAAAAATCTATAAAATCTTGAAACTACATATACATACATAATAAATAAAATTATATAATGTGAAACTAATCATACTCTTATTATTTTAATTTTGAGTCTTTTAGACCCAAAATATCCTTGAGAATTTATGTTATAAACCTAGATGAACCACATTGCTTTTTCAAGTTATTATCAATTATTTATAAAACTCGTTGTAAGACAATAGTTTAAGAAGATCCCCAAACAGAAATCTAGGGAGAACAATCACATTATGACTTACCCTATGTATTTTACTTTTTGTTTCAGAAACTATTTTTGAAAACTGGGGTTTTGATTTTTCAAGTGTAGGGAAATGAAGGATCATGACCAAGTTTCAAATGAGGCCCTAATACTATTCATGCAGATTCACACCTGCATCCATTTACACGCAAACGATTCCATTTGCATGCACAAATTGAGTAATTAGGCAGCTAACTACAAGATCAGCAAACGTAAATGCTTATTAGCCCATCAGCAAATTGGTGCTCATAAAAAATTTCCAATCATAGCTTATGGTCCAATTTCTTTTTTACTCTTGAATACTGGCAATATTCGTATACTTTTTAGATTTCCAACATTTGTGTTTTTTTTGTTGTTTTTCCAAATAAAATTACTCTCTGGAGTGTTACTTTTCCATAAAATTTTCATAGTTTCAAACAAGGATTGAAAGAGTTCGCAAAAATTGTAAAAACAATAAATCTTCCACAGAATCCAATTTTGCGCATATACGTGTCCAGGTATATATGCATTTGTATTTTGTATGTATATGTACAGATGTGCATGTATATACATATATCTTCAACTGAAGCTGATTACTTAAAATGGATCTTACCATTTGCTCATTCCCTTATTTTAGACCATGAAACTAGGAACCAGAATAGGCAAATGCCTCTAATTGGTTGTATAACAGGTAATTTGCTCCTTGGTTCATTCTACAATCAATTCATCCCCTCAGTGACTTTTAAGAAAGACAAAATATCCAAATAAGACAGGAAGTTGAAATCGGCATATGTAAACAATTTGCTGAATTTAAGTGGATTTTTCTTTCTCACCTTTTAACAAGAAAAACAACTTGAAAATCTGATGTAATTTCACAGTTAAAACAGAGTTTAGTAGTTGGGGAGACAGTGTTGTTAGACTTTATGGAAGTCTGGGTCTGCAAAATTTCAATAGAAGTGCTACTTGACTTATGACACAGCCTTGTCCTGATAAACCCATCATAAATTGAAAACATGATGGCTCAAAAAATGCATTTAAAACATCCTAGCTTAGCAACACAGCACCTTACAGAATGTTGGCTGTTTACCTGTGTGATTGCATGGCTGACTAGGGGTTTCAGCTACCTTCTATTCCTATCCTAGAAAAGATTAAAGTTCAAAATTTAAAGTACTATTTTTACTGGATGTCTACGGCTCTGGCAACATCATAAAGTCGCAAAATCCTAAATTGAACCATTATAAGTCAAGGATCATCTTTAATGTAATTCCAGCCTTTCTTTTGTAATGTAAGAACATTTAAATAAACATTTCCTCATACATTTATTGGCCATTTGTATTTCTTCTTTTGTGAAGTGTCTACTTAGATCCTTTGTCCATTTTTTTATTGGGTTATTTGTTTTCTTAGCTGTGAGTTTCTTGAGTTCTCTGTATATTCTAGATATTAGTCCACTATCAGAAGAGTAGCTGGCAAAAATTTTCTCCCACTCTGTGGGCTCTCTGTTGAGGTTCTCGATAGTTTCTTTTGCTGCATAGAAGCTCTTCAGTTTAATGCAGTCCCATGTATTGATCTTCCTTTGAGTTGCTTGTGCCTTTGGGATCTTGTTGAGAAAGTTTTTACCTGTGCCTACGTGTTGAAGTGTTGGCCTTATGCCCTCTTCAAGTAGCTGCTAGGTCTTTGGCTGGACTTCCAGATCTTTGATCCATCTTGAACTGACTCTAACTATCTTGAGATTTCACCTAACCCCAATTAGAATGGCAATCATCAAAAACACAATCAACAACAAATGCTGGCAAGGGTGTGGAGAAGTGGGAACTCTAATACATTGTTTGTGGGATTGCAGATTACTGCAATCACTTTGGAAAGCAGTATGGAGGATCCTCAAACAAATGGGAATGAACCTACCATATGATCCAGCAATACCACTTCTGGGTATCTACCCAAAAGAATGGAAACCAAACTATCAGACCAATGTATGTGTATCTATGTTTATATCCACACAATTCACAATTGTCAAACTATGGAAGCAGCCAAGATGTCCATCAGATGAGTGAATTATAAAACTATGGGATATGTACACAATGGAATTTTACTCAGCCATAAAGAAGAACAAAATCATGTCATTTGCAGGGAAATGGGTGGATCTGGAAAACATTATGGTAAATGAGATTAGTCAGTAACAAAAAGTAAAAAATCGTATGCTCTCCCTAATATGTGGAAACTAGGGAGAAAGTGAGACATTAAGAGGAACTCTAGACAAAGAAGGAGAAACCTTATATGCTCAAAGAAGATGGCTTAACTGAAGGTGATAGGGGAGAGGGAAACACCCTAATGCACATGATATACTTTCACAAACATATCAAAGTCAATCACTAAACTGAACTTGAGAAGGAGGGAGGGGGAGGGAGTGGGGCAGGAATTGGGGAAGTGTTAAATAAGAGATGTGTGCATGTATGCCTCTATCAGCTTTTACCTAACAAAGATGTATGATTGCAATGCAACAATAAAAACATTAAAAATTAAAAAAGAACATTTAAAAAACTACTAGAATTCACTAACACTATAATTTATAACTGAAAGGATATTCTAGTTCATTGCCCCAAAATAGAAAGGATATGATCTCAAAATAAGGAATCTTATAAATAAATAAATTAAAATTTAAAATAAATTATTATAAATTATAATATAATTATAAATTACAAATAAATTTAAATTTATAAATGAATTTATATTTATATTTAGTTCTATATAAAACTATGTTAACAATGTTTGTAGAAATATATTTTTCTTAGCCTATTGTGAGCAAGTTAGGAAGTTTTTCCATATCATGAGCCAAAATTTACCTCCCTAGAACTTTCCCCCATAGTGTCAGTGTGGTATTTCTTCCAGAATATACAATAAATCTAGTGTCAGGTCAATAGGTTCTTAGACAAATATTCCATGAAGTGAGACACAGCAAATGTATATAAAAAGAACCCAGGTCTTGAAGGACAAGAGTGGGGGTGGGAAGGGATCTAAAAGATGCTACTTAATATTTTAGAAAAATTCTGACAAAATTTTATGCCCAAAACAATTTGTAAGATCATGTCAGGGCTGGAGATGTAATTCAGTGGTAGCAAGCATGTCTAACATATGTGAGGCCCTGGGTTCAATCTCCACCACCAGCAGGAAAAAAAAAAAAGGTCATGTTATAATCATGCTTTTGGCCACAATCATGTTTAAAGTGATGACATAAATAGACCATACTTGAGTACCATTGATGAGGTAGCCTAGAAGTGCAAGGTTAGGTAGAAGGAGGATATCGGGAGAAGTCAGAAAAAATATAGTTTTAATATAGCCTTTTTAAAAATCTGGAGAGTTTTAAGCCTACTCCACCCCTTGGAAGCGTTTCTTTGTTTAGGCCCAAATGATATGCACCGCCAAACTCCGGAAGAGCCCAGCCCACCTGAAGCTCACCGGAAGTCCACACCTGAGAAGGGAGGATCCAACTTTTCTGTGACCAGCCCCCATCTGAGGAACCCACCTATCTGAGAGAGAGAGAGGGGCTGGAAAAGAGGACCCCGCCCTCTCTTATATCCCTCCGCACATCCACGTGTTCTCTCTCTTGCTGGGGAACATGCCCTTGGACTTGGTGGTCGGGTGACCCTTTTTCTCCCCTTCCCGTTTTATTTTCCCTTTCCCCCCAGTTTTCCCTTCCTTCCAGTTTTCCTAAAAATAAAACCTGCCAGATGTTTTGGCTGGTATGTGTTGAAATTCTTTTCTTCACAATATCAAGAACCTGAATCTTCTTTTTGGGGAACACGCCGCACCCCATCACACCATGTCACTTACAATGTAATATTTATGTCTATTTCATGTATTATTACAAATGTAGAGATCCTTCTGTCCATCTTAGTTTCATCCCTATCTTCCCATAAAAGACAGATTAACATGAGAAAGGCATAAATATTTATTAAATATAAATTTTATGTGACTCAGGAGATTTCAAGAAACAAGACCCAAAGAAAGGGTTAAACCTGGATGTTTTTATGCTAAGTTTGATGAAGGGAAGAGAGTCAGGCAGAAATGGGATAGGACACAGGCCATGAGTGAACTGGGGGAAACTTAATAAGCACAGTTGTATATATAATTATTCCTAAACATTGGCTTTAATGCTGCCTAGTATTTCACCAATGTATTTAACTATTCCTCTGTTCACTAACATTTATGTGAGTATCTTTATGCATAATTTAATCTTTTCCCAAAGGTTGCTTCCTAGAAGGACGACTGTGTGTCAAAGGATATGAACCATTTAAAATTCTTTATATATAACATAGTTAAATTTCCCTCAGAAATTCAATAGCAATGTATGAGAAACCTGCCTCACACCCTTCCTACCACTGAATATTGTCAACCACTATTCTAATAGCCATCTTAACCCATATTTACAAGTAAGATCAGGCAAAAAAGAATCAGCAGATATTTGAGAGAATAAATTTGTACAACTGAGAACAACCAAAGCAAATAAGTAGAACAACTAAATCTGTAGAAAACAGATGCAATTCAGAAGATAGAAGGAAGTTTTAACATTTCTTATTCATATCCTCAGGGAGATATGAGAAGATATTGAAACCATTAAACAGACTGAGCTACTGTCAAAAGAGAGCTGTCATAGGAAAAGACATTTCTTGGTAATTAAAAATATGATTGCTTAAATGAAAAATTTAATAGAAGTACTGAGAAATGCACTTGCAAAAATCTCCCAAAACATAAAACAAGACAAAATCTGAGTGACTGACTGTCTGATCTGGCCTATCTTACCATGGAAACTCATAGTATTAGCTTCAGAAACTGGAGTGGGAGAGAAGTAGTAGAAAGATGGTGGGAAATGTAAGGATCAAAAAAAGTCCGCATCAAATTATTGAGTCAACAATGCTGGAAAATCAAAGGGGAAAGCTTTCACTGTGTTAGAGTTAGAAAGGTTGCCCAAATACTGATAATCATCAATACTTGGCTTGCAGCTGAGCAGAAGGGCACGAGTTAAACTCTCTTTTTTGTTTCAGTCAAACAAAAGATGTCATGCATAATTCTTAAGAATAAATTGTATTTCATATGATTTGTTGTTATAGAGATAACCATCAGAAATGCTACAGACTAAAATGGTTCATTATAATTTAAAATCATTACTCATTCGTTTTTACTGTTGCAATTTCTATGTTCATGTAATCATATTATACAATGAAAACTATATTTGCCAAGACTAGCTAGCACACCAAGCTGTTTGCCACATGCCAGTGCACACTTCCATTGCAGAGGAGTAACGGACTGGGTGCAGGTGAGGAGACAGCAGGTGGAAAGGCATTTGCAGGTTCACCTTAGAAGACTTCACTCCACAATCATTTGCAAGAGACCCCTTGGGGGAAAGGTAGGAAAGGGCAAAGAGAGTATATATCTAATCCATGGAATATTTCAGAGCTGTAGACAAGTGGAAAGCTGGGAAGACATATTAAGAGAAGACATTTTATGGGGTGCAGTGTGGGTAAGTTACACAGACCTGATGATACGTAGGAAGGAAGAGCAGATAACAGAGTAGCAGGTTAGGCCAGAAATGTTGGGTGAAGGATCGTGAAGATGGCCAGAACGTGAAGATTCTAACTGCAGATTTACTTGCTAAGTATTCTTAAAGAGGGACTGGG
This sequence comes from Graphiurus murinus, assembly GCA_004027655.1. Classification (NCBI taxonomy): domain Eukaryota; kingdom Metazoa; phylum Chordata; class Mammalia; order Rodentia; family Gliridae; genus Graphiurus; species Graphiurus murinus. Next base: position 192,921 of record PVLC010000428.1, on the reverse strand, counting down.
ATGTAGCTCAATAATCCAGCTTTTAAAATGTATATATTCTTGAAGAGAACGGTAGACCAAATTCAACAGATGAAATACATTAAATTTTTTCTAACCTTTCTCTCATCACATTATTTATTTGCCATGACTTTCTAATGATAACTTATCTCCCCAACCCTCCCCACCCCATGCCATTCGTTTTCCTAAGGCACTATGGCCTATAAATTTATTCAATCCCCACATTATTCAGATACACATACATACTTCCTCCTCTGCAGGAAGAGAATTCTTTACCTGGAGCAAACATTTATCTGTAGTCCTCCCACACCAAGCTACTTTACCAGTAGTTCAGTTTACTGGGATCAGGCACACAGGAACACTGTTTTGTCTTGTAGTTTTTAGTGTTGTCCACATTAAAAACAGTGACTTGTTCGTGAGGCTGAGGCCAGAGGATCCGGGTTCGCGGCCAGCCTCAGCTACCTAGTGAGACACTCCACAACTTAGTGAGACTCAATTTCAAAATAAAGAATAAAAAATAGGGCCGGGGGTATAGCTTGGAGGTAGAATGTGCCCCTGAGTTCAACTCCCAGTACTGAAAAAAAAAAAAAAAAACAGTGACTTAGAGCCTCATTACCCAACATAACTGAAGACATGATATTGTGTCTGCCATTGTACTCAAAATTACACACATACTGTGCATACTTCCTGAAGAACGTTATCTTGCCTGTTGACCATCTTATTAAGTAAAATAGATAAGGTTAAAAAGCACCGGCTGTGTTCTACAAAGAACTATCCTGGTAGAATGGGAAAGTACCTTCCCTTATTTTTCCCAACCAGCTCCAAGCTTGCTCTTACAAAGCACCTCCTTTCCCTCCTGCAATCAAGGCACAAGGGAGATGGGGTAAACAGGAAAACATGTTCAATTATTAGCTCCTGTGCTATTTCAAATGGGTCTTCAAAAGTAACCAGAAAGTTCTTCCTGGACAATATTGTTAATAGAAGGAAATGTTCTCCCTCATCTCAGAATTCCCCATGTTCTACCTCCTTTATTGCAGCAGCTAAAATAATATGAACATCTTCAAATAAAAATTCCTTCTAAGTTCATTATAATACTGAATCAAAAAATAATTAACCAGATCTATAGGTGTATTTGTGTGTGTATGTATGTATGTATATATGTTACTAGAGATTGAAACCAGAGGCATTTTACTTCTGGGCTACATTCCCAGCCCTATTTCAGTTTTTATTTTGAAACAGTGTCTTACTAAGCTGCTGAGGCTGGCCTCAACCCTGTATTCCTCCTGTCTCAGCCTTCCAAATACTGGGATTATGGGCATGTACCATCACGCTCGGCTTCTCCACAGTCTTAATCACTATACACTTCTTTCCCCACTTACAATGAATGTATTCCTCTGTAAGTGCTCACAGCAACTGAACAAAATGTCAGCAAACCCTCTTGTATCAGTTGACTCAAGAAACAAAAACAAAACTCCAAAAGCCATGGCCCATGTCACTTTGAGTTATGATAAATAATTTTAAGGAATACAGCCCAAATATGTGTCAAAGAGAAGCAGAAATTACTAGAGGTATTACCAAGAAGCTGCAGACATACATCAGGGTCCATTTCTGGGAAATGTGAGTTGGGCTACAAACTTGGACAAGAATAGTGGGCATAGCCTTCTCTTCAATATCACTTTTTTTAATGAAAGAGATCAGCTCTTTGATCTTTTTTGGAGGAGATGCGTTTTAAGAAGCATCCTATTCAAGAATGGAATATTTTATAAGAACATTCTAGAGAAACTGTTTTGAATCTTCAAGATATGCTATAGGATAATTTTAGGATAATAGCATTTTTTCTTTGCATAAACTTTTTATTCTCCTCCCACACAATCACTAAAAACAATTTACTTAGAGAAAGCTTCATTTCACAGTCACTCATGGCCTTACAGGGCAGAAAAAGAATGTATATTAAACCTGTTCTTTTCCAGACAAAAAGGAGGAAAGATATTTAAGAGTATAGGCTCTAGAGTTGGACCAACTTGTTTCAGACCGTGATTCCTCAATGTACTAGTTGTGTGACCTTGGGCAACTTACCTAACTTCGTGTGGCCTCAGTTCCCTTATCTTCAAATTGACGGCCATACTAGTAACTACACTACAGGGAAGTTGGGAGCTAAATGACATAATGCCTGAAAAATGCTTAGCTAGGTTTCAGGTCCCTACTATTATTAGTTAACTATTTTAAACCTCTATTCTCTCATGTGTGAAAAGAGGATAATTATTTCTGCCTAACTTACCATGTTGCTGCAAACATAAAAGGAAGTAAAATACCATGCGGCTTGGTCCACAGATAAGCCCTTGAAAAATATTAACTCGAATTTATTACTCTGCCTTTTCAACAAAAGAGCAGTGGTAATTCCAAACATGGTCTCTTCAGAATGTTCTTCAGAAACACTGCCATCTAGCGACACATCTAAACCTCCTCCCAGGCTCCCTCTGCTGCACAAGCTCTACCTTTCTTTGTTCTAGGCTTGTTGATGGGATGTTGAGCTCAGCCCTTTGGTGAGGTGCTTTGAACAGAAGGTCACTGGGTCCATCACTGCTGGCCTCTGCTGCCTGCCATGGGTTCAGGGAGCTGGGTCCGAAAGCAAGGAAATGCAGTGAAATTGTCTGCCCTGCATACACTCCAGTTCTGACAATCTATTTGCTTCTCTTCCTCACTGTGTTGATCAGCCAGGGACAAAATGTTTCCTTAAGCAAAATCAACCTGAATAATAATGAAAAATCAAAAATCAACAGCAAAGCACAGAGAATTAGCTAGGGCATTGCTCCACAAAGCCATAGTATAGCAGATCACTCTACAGCAAGCATAGGTGGTTAAAATAGGTACAGAAAGCCATGGCAATTAAGTAGTCAGTCAGGAGTGACAGGCAGCCAGGGGGGGAAGTATTATCTCAGTTATGCATGAGGTGCCCAGTGCTGCCCAGATAGCAGTACCTAGCAGCACTGGTGTGTTCGTGGACTGGAGAAGAAAAGCCCTGAAAACAAACTGGGCAGGCAGGACTTTGCTTAAAGATCAAACACAGAAACACGGCATCTAAAGGATGACCTTTAACGCATGGGTTTGAATGTCACCGGATTTTACAGTCTTGCTGCTTTTTGTCGGCAAGCTTATTTGGCTAAAATATCTCTCAGGCCTTTGATATTGAGGAACTTTTCCAATTCCATGATGACTTTTCAAAATCTTTTGTTTGTTTCATTTACTCAGATAATACAAATGAAAGACAAGAGGACTCAATTGTGTAGATTTCTATTTCTGCTTTTTGCGATGACATTTTAGTAAGGACCTTGGACTCACATCTTGGCACTATTCTTTCTCACTTCTTCAAGAAGCCTTGGTTGACCTCCTTAATAAGGGCCGTATTCCTTTTTTTTTTTCTTTCTTTCTTTCTTTTTCTGTTCTGGTATTAGGGATTGACCCCAGGGGTGTTCTACCTCGGAGTTACAAAACAGGGTCTCACTAAGTTGCTGAGGGCCTTGCTAAATTGCTGAGGCTGGCCTCCAACTTGCAATCTTCCTGTCTCAGCTTCCCAAGTACTAGGATTACAGGTGTTCACCACCATGCCTGGCTTCCAGCAATATTCTTATTGAACCCAGCCCCCACCCTTACCATATTACATTACATTTATATGACGGATTGTTTGATTAACATTTCCTTTTCCCCTCTGTCAGCTCCAAGAAAGCAGGATCCCTGACTGTTTTTGCCTAACATAGCATGCTGGTAATTAATGATTCCAGAGCTGGACATGGCCTGTGGTGAAAGACTTTAGGATTCACCTCATGTCTATCTGCATGTTAGTTAAATGACTATTTCACAGAGATCAGGGTGCTCTTAAGGAGAAAAACTGGAGCTATGGTTCCAGAAGAGGGACAAAATTTGTTTGGACAAAATAAGTTTGTTTGGTCAGAAGACAGAAAGTAATATCTCACTTCTCTCTTTCTAAAACTGAACCCCATTTAGGGTTTATGTCAGGAATAACAACTTAATTATCCTCCAAAGTAAACTTCTAATTGAGTTTGAATGGCAAAAATTCAATTTTGTATTTGTGGTAAAGAAGTCAGTTGATATAGAAGTTTCAGAAAAAGGACAAAATGATTTTGCTATCTCCTACCACTTTTCTCTTCCTCATATACATAATCAAGTCCTGAAACTCATCCTCCACAAGAATTTGAATTGAAATAGAACTCCTTATCTGGCTTGGGAAAAAGAGGAAGACATGTGTATTTCTATGTAATTATATGAAACAGTCTCAGAAAATGAAAAGCTTGATTTTAGAGTTTCAAATTAAACAGAAAGATAAGCTTTGTGAGACAGGGAGATGTATTCACCAATAAGTCTATATCCCCCCCTACTAGTTAATTAAATACTGTTTCATAGATTTGATACTAAGACAGTGGTTCACACAGAACAGAATGTTTTCAGGGTGGTGCCTGACACTCAGAAGTCAAGGTTCACTGCACTGAGAGAGGACCATGGGAATAGGAGGCACAGGGTGGATGAGAAACAGTGGAGAGTCTAAAATTAATCCTCAAGCAACTAAATACCAGATTCAAGACTACATATTACAAAATTTCAAGCATAGTCTTGTCTTTAGATTCACAACAATAGTATTGAGCCTATCCTATTCTTAGTTATCCCTGAAATACATAAAATATTTTAATAGTATGGCACAGCAATAGCATTGAGCTTTTACTATTCTTACCTATCCCTAAAATTCACCAAATATTATTCTATTAAGGATAATACAGGGTGGAAAAGTCAGAGTAATGGTCTTTTTCCTCAAGGAGATTATATTCTATTTCCACAAGTGGTGTGTTACATTTGTTTTTGTGAAAAAGGAAACTGACTTCTTATTCTATAAAAAAATAAAATAATTTTAATTTCAGAATTAAATTGAAACTCCTGGGTACCTACCCAAAAGAATGTAAACCAGACTACCAGAGTAATGCATGCATTATCTGTGTTTATAGCAGCACAGACTACAGTTGCCAAACTATGGAACCAGCTGAGATGTCCATTAACAGATGAATGGATTACAAAACTATAGGATATGTACACAATGGAATTTTACTCAGCCATAAAGAACAAAATTGTGTTACTTGCAGGGACATGAATGGAACTGGAGAACATTATGCTAAATGAGATTAATCAGTCACAAAAAGTGAAAAATTGGATGTTCTCTCTAATATGCAGAAACAGAGAGAAAACAGGACATAAGAGGAACTCTAGACAAAGGAGAAACCTTAGATGAATGAAGAAGGCAACTTAATGAAATAGATGGGAGGGAGGAAGAGGGAAACACCTTAATACACATGATGTACATTCACAAACTTATCAAAGTCAATCATTATGCTGAGTGGGGAAAAGGGGAAAAGGAGGGAATACAGTGGGACCGGGGTGAGGGCTCAGTGAGTGCTATGTGCATGTATGCCTCTTTCACCTTGAGCTTCATCAAGATGTATGATTACAATGCACCAATAAAATTTAAAATAAAATAACTTTAATTTCAGAATTTTTTAGTTAAGGGAATTAAAGTATTTTTCTTAGATGGGTCTCTCTCTATATATATAAATAATCAATATATATGAACACATATTCATATATAGCTTATATTTTATGAATATATATTCTTCACATTCAGTGTTCCAGATTCAATTAGTGGTGTAACAGTGTATTTTTGAGGGTTATAATGGGTTATGGAGTTTGAAGAACTCTGCTGCCTTCAACCTAATGTAATACCAATAATGGGGTCAGATAAAAGTAAGGGGGCAATTAGACATTGGGTTGCAATAATCTTATAGGCTTTGATTTAAGGAGTACAATGATAATCTAGTAATCTTCTAGGAGTTGAAAACTAGCTTTAAACCCTCTATCAGCCGTATATTATGAATAACATCCAGCATGGCTCCAAATGGGCCCACAGAAACATGGGCAATACAGATTTAGAAATTTTAGAAAGGCAATATTACTCAGTAATCAAGGCAGAGCTTGTACTGCACTAAGCCCTATTACAAGTTGGTTTCTAAATGATTCAAAACATGTTCTCACTCCAGCATTTCTTTCGCATGTTCTCCTGTGAATCTGCACAGAAATGAGAATTCTACAAATCATCATCTGTTGACTGAGCTGCTAGCCTCTGAGTATCACATCTCACATATAAATTCTAAGATTATTATGCCATCTCACTGGAATGAATTTTATTTCTATTATCTTACTAAATTTTCTTAATCTTTATGACATGAGGGCTTCTTAGATAGAGCTAGAACTTCAAGCAGCCTGGTGAAAAAAAAAAAAAAGTTTGCTAAGCCACATGTGTGTCCAAACTGCCCATTGAGATTTATGATACTAATTACATGTGATGTACTTTGGAGATTAAGTGAAATTACCTCAGTATTTTGACCTTAGCTTGTTCACATCTGACATGTTCTGAGTAATGTGGTTCTTTTCATTTATGTTTTAATTTATATATTACATTATTACTATATCTTGCACCATAAATCACTAGTGCCGTCTTAGGGAAATAAAAAGGAATATGTTAAAGTTCAGTGCTGATAAAGGAGGTTGAAAATTAGGAGTCTTTCAAGTGTAGTGGTAGACAGATTCATGGTTCCAAATGTAAGATTGACCAAAATGACTAGGAGAAAAGACAGAATTAGCATCAATATAGTAAAATTGTAACTATTTTCTCACCCAACACTAGTGATACCAGTTAAATTTGAGTTACCACCAGTTCCTTAAAAGAACAATCTTTCTCTTAATTACCTTATGCATGTATAAATATTACTAAGTATAATATAAATTTGTAAAAGACAAAATGTATCACGAATACACAGGAGAATTAGTTCGTCCCCCACTAAAAGAATGCATAGTACAATATACTTGTGTCTTATAATTATTTCTGTAAGGTCACAAGCAATTTGTTATTCATAGTAGCTTAATTATCATGGTTTGTGAATTATTTAATTTTTAAAAATTAGTGTGAGCTGGGCATGGTGACATGCACCTGTAATCCCAGTACTTGAGAATCACAGGTTTGAGGACAGCCTCAGCAACTTAGTGGGACTCTCAGCAACTTAGCAAGACATTGTTTCAAAACAAAAAGTAAAAAGGGCTTTGAGGTCAAATGGCCCTGGGTTCAATTCCCAGTAATCCATCCATCCATCCATCCATCCATCCATACATACATACATACATACATACATTCACACACACACACACACACACACACACACACACACAACACACACACACACGCACAATGCAAGATTATCCCTGTAAAAACAAATTATTTTTATTAATTTATGTCTAAATGTGCTTCCTAGAGTGAGTCAGAAAAGGGTGAGAATTCAGCTGTTAATTTGAGAATTGTCTAAATCCATAGTCTGTGCTCACCAAAGCTCAGCATGGTTGATTTGTTAATGTGTTGTTCACAGTTATGGTGCAATAATTAAGTGACTGTGGTGTTTTCTTACCCTCACAAATTGTTTTGAGTTTTTTGCAAGCTCTGGTTCAGCTTGTGGGGTGTGCTAAGCATGTGAATGCCAGTTCTCATGTGAATTGAGGTGGAGAAAAAATTTTAAATAAACTCTACCAAATAATTGTGCACCCCTTAATATTTTCATATTTGCTGAATCTTCTCTCATTCCCAAGAGGGCTAATAAACCCTATTCTTAACTATATATTTAACTACGTCTTAACATTTGATCATTCTATAGTTGAAATTGCTTGCTCTCCTAGGTCTCTTGTTGAGCTCCTTCATGACATCAACAGTGTCTTATACATGAAACATACCCAATAAACACTTTCCAGTTAATAATTGGATAATATCTGATCTATCTATCTATATGTATGTACCTACATATACACATATGTGTATATATATTTATAATTTATACATATATATATATATGAAGCATAAACTACCTAAAAGAAATTTAGGGAGTCAATTTACTTTATAAATTCCTTGACAATATATGCATCAGATGTACTTCAAATTGTTACAAAAAATTTATATTTTAAGGAAGAGGCCACCTGTTGCATGGACACCTTTTTTAAAGACAAGGCATATTTATAGTTATTCTTAAGGAATTTTAAGCTCTTTATTACACTAATTCAATTTAGTTCAACCAGTGTTACTGAGTTTCTGCACTGCTCAAGTTTCTGTGCTGTGAGCTACAGAAAACTGATTAATTAAATACACTCCTATCCTCAAATGTTAGACATCTAAATAAATAATTATAATATAAAGGTAATTATTATTATATATGCATATATAGTATGTATATATTATATACGCACATATTATTATACATATATACATATGTGTATATATTATATGTACATATTATATATATAATGTAGTTTTCACAGAGGAAGGAAGGAGCTTGTTCAGTGTTCTGAGACAAGTCTGGAGTCTTCCTGAAAGCAGTGACATAATGACTGAGAGTTCAAGGATGAGTAGTAAGTGATTGGTGTGTAAATAATAGGGAAGGAGGAGAAGAGAATCATCCCGGGCAGAGAGAAGAATATGTACACAAGCATGGAGATGCCATGGATGTAGACATATGTGCAAGGTTGGATGTGTTGCTTTGTGTGGTTAGATACATAGCTCCTGAGATAGTATTCCACAGAGCTAGCACTCAGTTCCAAGGACAGGATTATATTTGTCTTTTAGGAAGCCCACATTTGTGGCAGGAGGATGATCAGAGAAAGAAGATGAAAAGCTGGGCACAGTGGTATATGCCTGTAATACCAGTAACTCTGGATGGTGAGGGAGGAGGATTACAAGTTTGATACCAGCCTGGGCAACTTAGAGAGACGTTACCTCAAAATAAAAAATATATGCCCCTTCACTTTCTGTGACTGGCTAATCTCACTTAACATAATGTTCTCCAGGTCCTTCCACTTTCTTGCAAATGACATAATTTTGTTCTTCTCTATTGCTGAGTAGAATTCCATTGTGTGTATTTCCCATAATTTTGTAATCCATTCATCTGTTGATGGACACCTAGGTTGGTTCCATAATTTGGCTATTATGAATTGTGCTGCTATGAACATGGTTATACATGTATTAGTGTAGTTCTCTGATTTCGACCCCTTTGGAAAGATACCCAGGAGTGGTATAGCTGGATCATATGGTGGATCCATTCCCGGTTTTCTGAGGAATCTCCACACCAATCTCCATAGAGATCAATCCCACCAACAGTGTAGAAGAGTTCCTATTTCCCCACATCCTTACCAACATTTATTGTTTTTGACTTCTTGATGATTGTTATTCTGATTGTGGTTAGATGGAATCTCAGTTTAGTTTTGATTTGCATCTCCCTGATTGCTAATGATGTTGAATATTTTTTCATGTATCTATTGGCCATTTGTATCCCTTCTCTGTGAAACGCAAGCTAGGGAATAATTGGAACACCAGAGGGACACCAGATAATGGAGGAGAAACCACTGTAGACAGGGAAGGGAAGGGAGAAGACTGAGGTTCATTAATGGAAATACTACCATCGACTATATATATATATATATATATATATATATATATATATATATATATATATATATATGAATATACCAACATCAATCTCAGTATTCTATAATTCTATATTGGGAAGAGGGGAAATGGAGGGGGGGCACCAATTGCTGTGTGCATGTATGTCAATGTCAGTGTGATTTCCATTATTATGATGTAAGACTATAATGCACCAATAAAAGCATATAAAAAAAAGGAAAAAGAGTCATAGAAATTGAACGCTGAATTTAGTATCAAAAATATGGATTCCATGCAAAGAGCTTTCATTATTTAGCTTACCATTCTCTTTTTAGGGGAAAAAAACTTGCTGGGCACTCCCCTGGAAATCTACCTTCTTTAAGCAAATAAACAGAAAGATGCAGTGATGAAAAAAATTTTAAAAATAAAGATCATAAGGAAGGAGTCTTAAAAACCTGAAGAGGAACACAGAGCAGGAGATGAACTTTAAAAAAATTCCAGAAGTAATTCCACAGAACCTGGAGGTGAGTGGTTGTGGGGTGATCATCAGTTTTACACTAGGCTATTGGAATCTCATTGATATTTCTGCATTTCTCTAGACAAGTTCTCCTGTACCTCAGCTTCTCAATAGAATCACCCAAAGTGCTATTTAAAGCCCTAGTGCCCAGACACATGAAGTCAGAAACTCTGGAGAAGTGTAAGCCCAGATCATTGCAATTCCAACATGCAAATCAGGCAGGAAGGCACTTTTCTAAAGGAAGATCCTTCCCCAAGTTATTTGTGCAAAAAATTAGAGCTTAATTAACCCCCAAGTTATTTTTGAAGAAAATGAGAATTAAGGAAATGGAAGATAGAATCCAAGCCTCCAGTATCCCAGCCCATGCATCTGACTATCAAATGGAATTACACCTAATGACTTCATTCAGTAGGTCACTAACCAGCACCATCAAGTCAAGCCCGTGGCTGCCACTCATTCACATTTCCCTGTGCCCAGTGCTATGAAATAAGAGATACTTCTGCTTTGTGAGACAACGCCACTCAAAATGACAACAATTAATTGAGAAGAGATAATTTCCCTAAATGTAAAGCCAGAACACATATAACACAATATACAATTAATTATAAAAGTGCATGCCAAAAGAGCAGCAGGAAATCAGAGAAATTAAAGTTAACCTGGAAAAGATCACTCAAGATGGGGACAAGGCTTGTCAAAATGCAAACTTGAAAATATGAGTATTTTAAGATCTTTTATTGGTACACTCAAATTGTACTTCATAGTGGGATTTGTTACTACATATTTGTACATGCACAGAAATTATGAGTTTTTTAAAAGACAATGGATAACATTTCATGATCTTTTCCCAGCAATCCAATTAATTCTGACAGTTATGCACACAAGTTATTTAGTGTTGGTTTTACTGGAGAAGAGTCTTAGGGTTAGGAGAGGTTTACCACTCTTGTACAGTTTTTAGTCATAAATCAAAATGTAGATAATCATTTTATTCATGGGAAGATTAGATCAATTGGAGAAAAATCTAATTAGCAGTGAAGCAAGATGAATTATTACTAATAATCTCATGAAACTATGAAAAAGAGTCTTTTAAAATGTTCCTTCAAGCCGGGCGTGGTGGTGCATGCTTGTAATCCCAGTATTTGGGAGGCTGAGACAGGAGGATCATAGGTTCACAGCCAGCCTCAGCAACTTAGTGAGGCCATCTGCAAACTAGTGAGACCTTGTTTCAAAATGAAAAATAAAATAGGGCTAGGGGTGTAGCTTTGAGGTAGAATGCCCTTTGGGTTCAATCCCCAGTACTGCAAAAAAAAAAAAAAAAAAAAAAAAAATCCTTCAGACAGACTAGATAACCTATTTAAAGGGCATAGTGATAATAGTCACTGTGCTTCATGTAAATATCATAAAATATAAATTTAGTTGATACTCAAGAGTATATGTTGAGAATCAGAATAGAGCAATTTTCTGTAATACGACAATCATTAGTTGCCCCGTAATCATCATCTTCCTTCTCTACTCCCTCCTTTGTAGATCCATGGAACTTGGATTTCATAATTCCCCTGACATCATCCACATTTTGCTTTGGGTTTTAGATACTAACAATGTGCTTATATTAGCACTTGAATGCAGCATACACTCAGTAGATACCAGTTATTCCTGTCTCATAAACTCACAGAAACACCCACTATGGTTAAGAGGATCCATGGTGAGTGACTAAGAGCATAGCCTCCGGCCTCAGACAAGTTCAAATCCTGCCTTTGTCATTCACCAATGGGATGACCTTAAGAAATTTACTCAAATTTACTTAACCTCTACCTGTTTCAATTTCTTCATATCAAAAAATCAAATAATAGTATCTGCCTCAAAAGTTTATGGTGAAGAAATGTCAATCAGCTAATACTTGCAAAGTGCTTATACTGGACCCTTGAATACAGCATATACTCAGTGGATATTGGTTATTATTGTGGTGTCCTGTACTAACAGGCTCAATAGATAGCAAATAGAAGCATTGTTAGATGAGAAATAACATAAGTGACATGGAAATAAAATAAGTGAGAAAAGAATAATGATATTCACTACAAACAATAGGACTTGGTCTTCTTCTGATCTACTTCAAAGGCAGTTAAATTCTAGACAACTTCTATAAACTCTCTGACCTTAATAGTTATGATAGTTATAAAATAAAGGTGTTAATACTTCCCCTCTTCCAAATGACATGAAGATTAATTCCATGATATTTCTCATTGAAACATTTGGAGCTCATGTTTTACAAATATATTACATTATTTTTAAATATCTTAGTTCCTAGCCAGGTGTGGTGGTACATGCCTATATCCCAGTACTTGAGAGTTTAAGACAGGAGGATCATAAGTTGGAGGCTTGCCTCAGCAACTTAGCAAGACCCTGTTTCAGCATTTGAAAAATAGAATAAAATAGGGATGGAGATGTAGTTCTGAGGTAGAATCCCTCTGGGTTCAATCCCTAGTACCAGCAAGAAAAGAAAAAAGTCTTAGTTTTTATTATAGGAATTCTCAAAGAGCTGAGTAACATATTTGTTCACCTTGGCCATCTTCATGTCTCATGGGTGCTAATTGTCTAATCATATAAATTAGAGACCTCTTACTTGAGCTTGACATCTGCTGAAGCACTTATAGTGAAGACAGATGCAGGACCTCTCTGCAGACTGTGATGAAAACAGCAAAGGACTGTGACAGCACCTCTTAAGGAAAGTAGCATTGGTCCTGATATGAACTGAAAAATGCCCAAATATCCCAAGCATAGGTTTCATGACACCCTAACCTATGTAAAAGTGTCAAATTGATGCCTACATGAATTCGAAGTGATGCTTTCTCTGTGATCAGTGTCTTTAAAACAGATAAACCCAGAGGTTGTGGAGGATGTTTAATGCATGACCCAAGGGAATAAAAATGTATGTCAAACACTGATTTATTAAGTAATTTCTGCAAAAGCTACACCTAAGAGATACATCACTGGGACTGAGTTATTGGAGGAAAATGTCTCAGGCCTCATGGAAGCAGCACAAGCTTCTTAAATTTACAACTTGCTGAAACAAAGCAGGGGAGGGGTGAGGTTCTCCTGGGAGAAAACCTACCATTCCATTTAGGAGGTTTGATAAAAGACTCATTTCAAAGCCAGCGTTGCTTTACTTTAGGAGGTTATGCCTTTGCTGTCTCATTTAACCACTTGTTCTGCTGAGGAAGCCAAAGCAGAGTTGCACAACCCTGTCTGTTTGCCTCTGGAATGCAGAATAAATAAGTGGATTTTACTCTGAGTAACTTTTCCTTGAGCAGAGATGGCTGTCACTCTAGGCCTTGCTTGATCTATGCCCCAAATCTTTGCAAAATGATGTTAAATTATCCTGAATGACACTTCCTATCTAATTTCACTTCAAAGGCTTTGAAGATGAAAAGAGTCTTAAAGATCATCTTGTGGCAACCTTCTCATTTTATAGATAAGGAAATGGAGACTCAGAAAAGCTGCCTTGGCCAGGATCATACACCTGGGTCCTGGTAAAGTCAGGACTGGTTTCCAGTGTTCAGGACTGGATCAGCATCCTTCACCTACTTGAGCTAATGTCTTCTTGAATTAACTTGGATTATGATGCACGTACCGCATTTGCTTGAGCACCTAATTTTTTTAACCTGAAAACAATTTAAGATATTGTGAAAAAATCAAACAAAAATTTAATAAAGCAGTGGTGTACTATGCATTGTTACTTATAATTAAGATTTGGACAAAAATATTAAAATGCAGGATGTTCTTAGATATGCAAAGAATAATATGATTACATGATTTGATTAAAAAAAATTGATTCTCAACCATATAGAGAAATCTGGGCATTGGTTGGGTCATTAAAAATACAGTTTGCAAAGATTTCAAGCTTCTCTGATGTCATCTAAAATATTTATAACCTATTTCAAAATCTCATTTCATACCAATGACTTCCTTATGATTCAACCAGAAACAACACATGCTTAGTCAATCGCAAGTATTTCTTTCATGACAATTATGAGCCTTTTACTCCTATTCTCAGTGATAAGCAAAAGAATGTTATAAATATATTTGGACTTGAAATTCAAAATTAGCTTTAAAAACTTTGAGGAAAGAAATAGTTGAAAGAATGCTATGTCCATATATGAAGGTATCACTACCAATCTCATTAGCATGTATGGGGAGGAAGGTGGGGGAAGCAGGGTGGGATGTGGTAAGAAACACATTAAGTGGTTTGTACATATATATTTGCAACACTGTGAACCACATTATGATGCACAGTTACAATGCACCAATAAAAGTATAAAATTTTAAAAAATTTATGATGTCCACCAAAGATTAGATCTGTGTTCAGCATATGATGCTTATTAACAGAGAGCATTGGCTTCCTGTTCTCTTCCTTTCTAATTGTATCTGTATCTATATGTAAATACATATATATGTATATGTATATCTATATATTCATATACATCTACCTCTGTGTGTGTGTGTGTGTGTGTGTGTGTGTGTGTATTGCAGTTGTCCCACCACTGAGACTGGTTGGAGTTTAGTAATTGGGGAAACTGAAAGTGATCTAGAAATAACATCCCTTAACCTTGGCTTCGTTCCTGAAGCATGAAGTAGCCAAGGTACCAAAAGTAAACTTTTTGATTTTTTGAAATCTTAACTCATTAAGGCTATTTTAAAGCTTAGAAGTTCTTTAATGAGACAATCTCTCAACAAATAGTGAATGAAAGTATATAATTTAATGCTATAGTTGTATAACTGACCACTTGAGTTAAATTAACTTTTATTTAAGTTCACTTTTATTTGAATTTTACGCACTAAGTTCTGAACCATTTTCCCTCTGATGCTTAGAGTTACGTGAAGCTAGGCAATCAGGTATTGCTGCAGGGAAATGGATGGAACTGGAAAACATCATGTTAAGTGAGGTTAGTCAGTCACAAAATGTAAAAAATTGTATGTTCTCTCTAATATACAGATGCTAGGGAGAAAATAGGGCATAAGCGAGACTCCAGATGAAGGAGAAACCTTAAATGAGAAAAGAAGTTGACTTAACTGAAGGTGATGTGGGAGGGGGCAACACCCTAATGCACATGATGTACTTTCACAAACATATCAAAGTCAATCACTAAACTGAACCTGAATAGGAAGGAGGGTGAAGAAGTGGGGTGGGAATTGGGGAAGGATTAAATGAGAAATGTGTGTATGTATGCCTTTACCAGCTTGTACCTAATAAGGATATATGATTACAATTAAAAATTATTTTAGAAAAAAAATGCGTGTGTAAGACATATTATTAATCCCCAGCGTCAGTGAACTGAACTATACGTGTTTATGCAGCTGCTAATTTCCTAAGACACCCACTTAGAAAGGAAACAAAAGTTCTGAATGTAACTTTTTGTATATCGGAAAATATTCAGATTCCAAATTAAAAAAAAATAAGAAGAAGAATCTTCACATCAACAGACTCACCAACACACAGTGGCTGTGCAAACACTGGACAATGATGAAAAGATCTATTTCAAGAATCCTCTTGGAATTGAACCTAGGGGCATTCTACCTCTGTGCTATACCCCCAGCCCTATTTTTTCTTTTTAGGGTCTCTCTAAGTTACAGAGGGTCTCACTATAAGTTACTAGGACTGATCATATACCTGTGATCCTCCAGTCTCATTCTCCCAAATGCTGGGATTACAGGCATCTGCCACCATGCCCAGCTGAGGCATTTGTTCTTTAACAAAAACTGGAAGCCGGTAGTGGTGACACCTGCCTGTAATCCCAGTACTTGGGAGGCTGAAACAGGGGTATCATGGGTTCAAGGCTAGCTTCAGCGATTTAGCAAAACGCTGTTTCAAAATAAAGAATAAAAAAATGGCTGGGGATGTAGCTCAGAGGCAGAATGCCCCCGGGTTTGGTCCCCAGTACTCCATCCCCACCAAAAGTAAAAAAAGAAAACTGGAGTTTTGTGAGTATGCAATACTTAGAATTGGTTTGTTATTATTTTTTATTTATGAGTGGCAAAATCTGAAAATAATCCATCTTGTAGTGCGGCTATCCAACAGGAATTTATGGAGTCTCCATCTCTCCACTCTGAAGGGCTTCACTCTTCCACTCAGCTGTCTGGCCCCACTCACTTCCTGCCAGAGCCTCCTGCAGGGGCCTCCAGCTTCCTCCCCACTTCCTGTTGCTAAGCAGCTCAGTAAGTACTGTTAACAGCACCTCCAGGGACTAACCAGATCATACTGAGATGACAGGGTACAGGAAATGCAACTCCAAAATATGGGGTTTTGGTAGACTGAGAACATTAAACTGAAGGAAATGGAGAAACCCTCAGAATCAGGAAGGTCTCTCTGACTTTCTCCTACCTTGTCTCCCTCTACGTGAGCTAGAAACTGAAATTCCTCTCATCCTTTTTTCCATGAATCAGGCCACAAAATCTAGGAAAGTTATTCTATGACCTTCTCTCTTCCTCTCCTGAAGATCTTCATATGACAGATGTCCTGCCCTACAGCCAGGGGGAAGGAATGTCACCTGGAGAGCCCAAGAGGAATGTGAATAAACAGGCCTTGCTAAACAATTCCTCCCCACCCTTTTTGTCATCATTAGATCACACTCTTTTGCTTCCAATCATACTTCTGCACAACTACCCATAAAAATACGGTTTCAAATTTCAAGTCTTTGGTTTTCATTTCTGAAGGCACCTATATAACCTAAAATTCCTATGACATAGATTCGTTATGCTTTTCTCTTCATTTTGTTATAGGGGACTGTATTTGTCGCATTTTCACTGCTATTATTCATAGATTGACCATATAATTTACAGGAAGAAAGATTTATTTGCTCTTGATTTAGGGTTCAGTCAGTCCATATGAGACCAGGGACTGCGGATCTCAGGGCATGGTGGCAGGAAGTAGAGAAATTATAAGAGGGAAAGTCTTCGCTTTCATATCATGGAAGCTGAAAGCAACAGAGAGGGCAAGGTGAGGAGGAACCGATACATAATCCCCAAGGCCCCACCTCCAGGGACCCACCTTCTCCATATACACCCTACTGGCCTAGACCACTACCCAGATAAATCCATTGTAATGGATTACAGCCCTCGTGACTTGGATTACAACTCTCATGACTCAATTACATCAACTCCAACTTATGAGCTCTTCAAGGACCATTCTATATCCAACTATAACAGAGACTCAGCAATAAAATTAGTGATGGACAAAGAAAAGATAGGACTTTTTCTCCCCTACACAGTTGAAGGAGCAACAGTTCAGCAAGAATAAGGTCTCTGTGTTTTCTGAAGGGTGCTAAGGGCACACTGAATGCACACAGAGGGAATGGGGAAGCCATAGGTCTCTCTGTACCCTTGTTCACAGGAAGAAATTTCTCCAGGAACTAGTCAGGGGCAGGTTGTAGGAGACTCTCAACAATAAACTCTACTATGGAATCAAAGTTTTGCCCTGGTATTTAGGGGAAGGAGGGCAGTTGGGTGAGACCCCTGTGCGGAGCTGTTCCTGGCTCTGTCACCTCAGCTCCAATTTTCTCATTTAGTCTTTGCAAGTTAGTTTCTCCCTATCATTTAGTAAGTTTGAAGTGTGAAGGGAAAAGTCTACTGATTGTGAAAGGTCAAGTCCATAGTCATTCAGAACATAGATACCTTGGTGGCAATGTGAAAGCAGTGCGGTCCACATGTCACATCATCGCCCCTCTCTAGTCATCTTTTATTTCAAAATAACTACTCAAGTTTCTATATGACTGTGTGGAACCCTAAATAGGTTTATTAATTTTCATTTTACCTATTTAATACTCATTTACTAAACTATTATTCTGCTGGACATTGAGTTTCTAAAGAGGTAAATGAAGCATCTTTTTTATCTCTTCCTTTCCCCTACTCTTCCCCAGGAATTCACACATAGTACTGTTAAATTGAATGAAGTTAGCCAGGCGTGGTGGGACACACTTGTAATTCCAGTATTTGGGAGGCTGAGACCGGAGGATCTGGGTTCACGGCCAGACTCAGCTACTTAGTGAGGTCCTCCACAACTTAGTGAGACCCTGTTTCAAACTAAAAGAATAAAAAATAGGACTGGGGGTGTAGCTCGGAGATAGAATGCCCCTGGGTTCAATCTCTAGTACTATTTTTTTTTTAATTGAATGAAGTTTGCCTTGACACTACCTTCATACAATATTTAATGTTTGGCCTAAAGGTTTCTGTACTTAGTGAACTGCAGTCTTACTTGATATGTATTCAGATCATAACCTTCTCTTGTAACAAGTAGCTGAGTCTCAGCCATAAGTAGCCAAACACAATTGCAACCATGTTCAAATAAGATAGGTAGAAGCTGTGACCAATAAGGTTGTTTCTATCTCACTTCTGGTTTCTATGTCACTTCCTCTTCTCTGGCTATGAATATAACCCGTCTAGGTGATAGGTTAGAACATTCTGGATCATGCTTGGTTCAAACTGCTGTTCAATTCTAGAATTGCAAATAATGTTAATTAAGATTTGCAAAACTAGGTTTGTTGTAATTTTGTCTCTGGCTTTCTTCTTCCTGGTTAGGCTCAGTTTCTACAGAGTCCCAGGCACTCTTGAGCCTTACCCAAGGAGCTGTGGTCTGGGACCTACACTGAGACCCTGTTTACTTTTTGGCATGGGGCCATGGGACTTGTGGGGAGAAGATGAGATGGAATAGGAGGCCTGACTCTACCCAAACAAAACTTCCTTTCTGCCTTTACTCTTTTATCTTTTGAGCAGTAGAAGCTGACTGGGACTGGTAGAAGCAGAGGACTCCTGTGGGCTGACAGCCAGCACACCCTTCCCCATGCTTGGCCACTTGGCTGCTGCCTTGAAGCACAACCATGTGGCATCCCCAGGTAAGGTAGAGATCTGGCCCGAGCAGCCTGCTGCCAATATCTCTGTACCCCAAGCCTGGCTGGCCTAGGATCAGCAGCGTCACCACTCCTGAAGTCCTATCAGAGTTGGCAGCAGCTGCCACCCCTAGGACCACTGCCTCTGCAAATGCCATGGAGTCTGTCAATTGGATAGCCATTTATGAGTATGGCATCATGAGAGCAGAGGAAGCCCCATCCAGATGCCACTGTTACTTTTAAAGCAATTATCCCAGAAACCTCTGCTTCTGCTATGGAGGCCACCACTTTGCTCTAGCTCTTAAAGTTTCATTACAGGGTGTGGCAGCCATGACGTCCACCCCATCTCTTCCATGGAAATTGTGGGAGCTACCAGTCAAGCCATCTCTTCTTCAGGGATCTGGCCAGAGCTGTCACCATGGCAGAAACCACTGCTCTAAACCTCCTGCATGGCTCTTAGGGACTGTGCTTTAGCTCTGGCAGCCCCAGATGTCCTGTGACCATCCCAGAGGTCTCTGTACCACAGCTGCTCTGGATATCCTTATTCTATCAGTGAGGAATAGCTCCTCCACCCATGACAGCAAGGGCAGACTGGTTTTACTATGTAAAATGAACACCTGCTGATTAGCAGATAGGAGACCATGTGCATGTGTAGGTCCACCCTTTTTTGGCTATATAAACAGCAATCCTCTGGCCCTCATCAGGGCAGTTTGGGCCCTCCACCCCATGCAATTCCTCCCTATGTGGCAGTGTAGATGCCAGTAAAGTCTTGTGAGAATGATTTTATTGTATATTAATGATTTCTATCTTGGGTAGAGTGTGCCAAGCTGGTTGCACCAAGACTTGGTACCACCAAAGGCTACTGGCCTTGAGAACACCTAGCAGTAAGACAACTGCTGTGGAGCTCTGGAAAGCTGGAGAGAGCTGCTAACTCCAGCTCTTGGAAGAGCTCCAGAGAGCTGATGAGGAGCTGCTGAGAGCAGCAGGGAGCGCCTTTAATGCCAGCTGCTGGGAGATGCTGGCACTCAGGATATAGGGTTCCACTAAGAGCTGAGAGTCACTGGCACTCAACGCTCAGAAATGAAAAGTCAAGAATGGAGAGCTGTTCTCTAGACAAAGAAGGAAAAATCTTAGATGAACAAAGAAGGTGACTAAACTGAAGATGATGGGGTAAAGGGAGGGAAACACTCTAATGCACATGTTGTACTTTCACACACATATCAAAGTCAATCACTAAACTGAACTTGAGAAGGAGGGAAGGAGGGAGTGGGGTGGGAATTGGGGAAGGGTTAAATGAGAGATGTGTGCATGTATGCCTTTTCCAGCTCATACCTAACAAAGATGTGTGATTACAATGCACCAATAAAATAAATAAAATAAAGAATGGAGAGCTGTTGGCACTTGGAATATGGAACTGCTAACACTAAGAAAGCTGCACATTGCCTTCCTGCAATTTCTATCTGAATTGATCAAAAGAACCCTCAGTCAACTGATAACAAAGGGACAGGGATGTGCTGAACAAGTTACTGAGTTGACCCACTTGGTAGGACTGAAGACCTGGAAGGGAACTTTTCCAGTAGCATATTGGTTGGACTCATGCAGTGGGGTACTGGTAGCATTTGTGGGGTAAAGATTGAGTGACCAGGAGGAATCAGAGAAGCAGTTTGCACAGAAAGATCAGCCCTGTAGTCTCTAACTTGTTGGTCTGGAAAATTACCGACAGCCACTGACACTTCTCACATATTTACCTAAAGACACATTTAACCAGTTGACTTGCCTACACTCTTGCTCCCTGATAGTTTATTTGTCACAGAGCAACTAAAGTAGCCAGAAAACATAGCAATTCCTTCTCAATCATTCCATAGGCGTCTTATCATGCTGAGAATAAAATCCAGGTTCTAGCGTGGACTACAAGACCTTGAGTTGCTGGGATTCAGTTTTCCTCCCGTTTTTTTTCCTGCTACCCCTCTTTTCTTTGCCCATTACTTCCTCCTGGTAGATATTCCTTTGTTGGATTTAGGAGCTCATTTAGATCTCATCTTAGAGGCCCTTTCTGACTGCTGCTATGATAATACCAATTGCCCCTCTTCATCCTCTTCCCCTGCCTCATTACATAAATCATTTCATAGTTCTTATGGTTACCTGATATTCCATTCTATACTTATTTATGGTTTATCTATCATGCTGGCTAGCAAGTAAGTTCCACAAAGGCAAGGGTCCTTCTTTTTTTTTTTTTTTTTTTTTTTTGCGGTACTCGAGATTGAACTCAGGGACATTCTACCTCCGAGCTATACCCCCAGCCCTATTTTTTATTCTGAAACCGAGTCTCACTAAGTTGCGGAGGAGTGCCTCACTAGGTAGCTGAGGCTGGCCGCAAACCCGGATCCTCCGGTCTCAGCCTCCCAAATACTGGGATTACAAGTGTGCGCCACCACGCCCAGCTGGGTCCATCCTTCTTAATCACTCTTTTATCTTCAATGCCCAGGGCAAGGCTTACCTATAGTAGGTAGTGAATAAGTATATGTTGAGTGAATAAAAAAATTAATTAACTTTGAGATGCCTTCAGGCTATACCAACAAATTAAGTCCATTGAGACTTTTGGATTAATGTGTGACCAATTACAGAACAATCACCTCATGTGCTATGCTAATGCTGATTTCATTTTAGCTTCAGCTAACTAGACAATTTACTAAGAAAAATTAAATAATTAAATAACTACTAAGCAATCAACTGATTGAATTTTTGGTATGTACTAAGAGAGTGGCTTGCAAGGTGTTAAGAAATTAAATAATGGCATTCAAACTTGTTGTGGAGTGTAGAAAAGACTCCCCTGAGGTAGCATGGAAAGTAAGAAGGAGTTACATGCAAGTCAGGAAGAGGAAATGAGCATTCCAAGCAGGGGAACAGCATGTGCAAGGGTGCTGAGGTGGCTTGGGACCTAGTATATTAAAAACAATGAAAGAAGATCCAGCATGGCTGAAATGCAGAGAATGAGCAGATAGGTCAGGAAATGAGGCTAGTGAAGCTGAGAGTAAGTGGCTTGTAAGACCAGCTCAAGTTCATTGACAGATTTAAGAGATGGGTGACATGATCACATTTGTCTTAAAATTATTCATTTGTATAGTATGGAGAATAGATTGGAACGTGGAAAAAATGAGAGCAGGATGGCAAATTAGGAGGCCATTGAAGTAATCAAGATAAGATATCATGATAACTCAGACTAGAAAAGCAATAACACAAATGGGAAGAAAAGACTTTTAAATGATTAGGAAGAAAGATAAACTTGGTGACTGATGACACATGGAGGGGTAGGGAAGAAGACGGTATCAAGAATGATTCTTACTTATTATGAGTTGAACTGTGTCCCTTACCCCAAATTCCTATATTGAGTTTTTAACCTACAACATTTAAAAATAAGATCTTTTTCGAAATACAGTATTTTGGAGGTAATTAGTTCAACTAAAATAAGAGTAGAGTAGCACAAGTCCCTGGCCCAGGATGGCAGATCTCCTTATAAATGGGAGATATGGACACAGACATGTGTGCACAAGGAGAATGCCATGTGAATAAGGAGGAAGAGATGAAAGTGATTCATCTCCAAGCCAAATAATTTCAAAAAATGGCCAGAAAACCACCAGGAGTTAGTGGACAGGCACGAAACAAGTTCTCATAGTTCTCAGAAAGAAGCAACGTGGCTGATGCCTTGATTTTGGACTTCAGCATCTATAACTGTGAGACAATCAACTTATGTTGTTTCAGCCACCCAGTGTATGGTCCTTTGTACCAACAATCTCGGGAAAGGAATATACTCTCAATGTTTCAAGCAATGTCTCCTTGCAGATTCTGTCTCGAAGGGCAGTGCATAGGCACAAAGATGCCTCCTTTTACCTTCACCCCCCAAAACCTGTCCCTACCAAAGACCTTCAAAAAGAGGGTTCAGAAACCAAAGACACAATGGAGAGAATAACTCATCTATTCATCTATCCATTCATCTAGATATATTCACTCAACTGAATGCTTCTTTGAGATCTATACTGTTGCAAGTGTTCACTGAATCTTGAAGTATTATCCACTCAGATTGAAAGGAAGCACTTGTTTGGGGGTGGTCAGGAAAATTACAGCCAAACACATTTGGATCCAGATGAACAATGAGAAAATTTGGCTGACCTTCAAAAAAGCATTCCGAATGGTAAAGGCTATTATTGTTTAGAGAGCTTCTCAGAGAGTGGTAATAATCCCATAGCTTGAGTCAGAGAAAATTTTGCTGGATAGGACATTCAATAACACACTTGGGGGAACAATCTTAAATTATAAAGGCGAGTAAGCAGGATTACTTCACTGTTTCCATCTTCATTTTCTATAAAAGCTCCTTGTGGACCTTCACCACATGGGTGGCCAAATTATAACCACTGAATGATACAGTGGAAGATGAATACAAATGTCACAATTGTGCTTTCTACTTCTATTTCTAACTTTCATTTGCAAGCCTTATTCTCTGGACTTCTCTCTTCTTAGCATTTTCAGTTAATATCCTCTATTTTTCAAAAATTTCCATTATTGTCTTCATATTTAAATAAGAGAAAGTGTTAATTAAGATGCAGAAGCTATAGACAGCCTGGCTCACACATATCTAGTACAGATCTAGAAATTAGTCTTTCAGGTGCAAACTGCCAAAATAATTTTCCATAGAATTTGTCTATGTCTTTAGTGGTATTTTAACAACTATCACCTCATACTGTTAACAGGAAATTAGCTATAGGATCGTACTCACATATTTTCTTTTGAAATGCCTACATATTTTTTCTTTGCTTAATTACTGAGTTTCAGATCCTGACGACTTTGTTTCTTCTTAATCTATTTCTACCTTTCTAGGTGTCTTACTAGATTGGGTCAGGAATAGAGAGGGAGACGACTTTAGAATTACTAATTTAACTAACCCAAAACAAAGAATAAAAACACTTTGAAAAGGTGGTCCAGTCAAATCAGCTTACTGTCAAATATCCAGTAATGACTGATCAAATAAAAATGAGCTGTGCTTTGGGAATTTTCCCATCAAAGGATAGAGACTGGTTCCCATCAGAGGAAACTAGACACTCATAAAGCATGCCTGTCTTAAGTTTTTCCAGTCCAATAACAGAGGGTTCATAAGACACATGGGTCTGGTGTGATAGCATCCAAAAGACCACATAATGGGTTCTCTGGTTAATTTTAACTTAGAATGCATCCAGGACTTAGCATCTCAGACTGTAGCACTGTGTGCATAATAGTTGAGGTAAGAAATCATTTCTTAATCATTTCCTCTTCTTTTCCAAGAAACCTTTCCACATTGCCCTTCCCATCAAATTTTGGATTTTTTTCTCCTTTAAAATCCTGTGCCTCTTTGTTAAATTTCAAGCAAAGAAAGTCTTTTCCATCCTTTATCTGCCCCTGAATCCAGTGATTCATCAGATGGAGGTGTGAAGGAGGCCACAGGAAGAACAGCCTTTGGCAAGCAAAGGGAGCAAGAAAAGAGAAAGTTTCTAGCACACAAGTTCTTAAATTCACTTCGACTTAAGGACTCCAGGGGTTCAGAATGTAGCTCAGTGATAGAGCACTTACCTAGCATATGTGAGGCCATGGATTTAATTTCCAACCATGGGAAGAAGGAAGGAAGGAAAGAAGAAAGAAAAATAGAAAGAAAGGAAGGAAGGAAGGAAAAGAGAGGAAGGGAGGTAGGAAAAGGGAAAAAGAGAGGGTGGAAGAAAGGGAGGGAGGGAAGGAGAAAGAGGGAGGGGAAAAATAGATAAGTCACTGACTTGCTGAATAGTTTCAGGTTTCAAGGTGTGTCAAATCTTCCATTCCCTTTTTCACTCTCAAACATGTCCAATAAAAGTGATCACAATCTTGTTTCTGAACTTTCATCAGCTGTGAGAAAAGAAGCTGACCAGGGATCCTAGAAGCATGTGGTCAGTAACCTGGGAGTGAAGGTGTGCATTGGTTTCCTACTCCTGACATAACAAATTATCTTCAAAAACACACATTAATATCTCACAGGGCTATGAATAAGACATATAAGTTGATTTGGCTAATTTCTTTGCTTGCAGACTTAAAAGTTGAAAACTAAAATGTCAGCAAGTTGGACTTTCATTGGGAGACTCTGGGGGAGATTTTGCTTCTGGGTTCATTCAGGACATCAGCAGAACTCAGTTCCATATGGTTATAGGACTGAGATTTTCCTGTTACCTCACTGGAGATTTGATTCATAGAATCTCTCTGGCCTCCCTTACTACATCATTTTTCTTGTTTTCCTCTTCTGCTATATCTCCTTAAGTAACTATTCCACCCTCCCCTTTTGATTTTAAGAGTTTCTGTGCTTATATTAGGTCTACTGGGATAATCCAGGATAACCTCCTCCTTTCAGATCAGCTGATTAGTAACCTTGATTACAACTGCAATGTGCCTTTGCAGCAGTCCCTAAATTAGTGTTTGAATAACCAGGATCTTGCAGGGACATTAGAATTCTGCTATCACAAGGAGCATGATGGGGGCATGGCCTCGGGCCAACTGTGTATAAGGAAAAGTTAAGCCAGATCTTTTGCTATCTTGAGCAGAGGCCCCAAAGATGGAGAACAAATAATCGATGCCAAATATCCCAGTATCCTAATGAGTTGTTACACACATGCTTAGCAATTACCAGAGGGTTTTAGTCAGCATTAGTTTATCACCTTCTCTGTTCTAGGAGAGAAGTCTCTCTCTCTCCTCTGAGTACTGTTCCAGAGTGTGCAGTGCACTGTGCATTATGAGTTCACCAGCAGTGCTAATGAAAGAGAGAGACATGCTTCCTTCTACCTCTTGCTAATGGAAAGTTATTGCAAGACAACCACTCAGAGTTTGACACTGATCCCCTACAATTTGAGAAAAGCAGAAATAGGTCTAACATGGGCCAGAAAAGTCAAAGACAAAGGTCTTCTCTGCAAAGGGATAGTCTGCACTTCCAGAGTTGGGGGGTAGAGGGCAGGGAAGGAACAGAAAGACACCTTGCATTTCCCATGGGCCAGGATAGACCTGTGGAGAGAGCCAGGAACTCTGCCCCAGAGCACATTTTCAAAGGGACAAGATGGCCCAGCAGAGGAAGCAGGCAACTGAGGGTAAAAAGTCATAGCAGATAGCCTGGGGGAGTAGAGGAAAAGCCCCAGTCATAGCTGAGTGGATCTCCAGAGAACCCACCAAGCAGCCACAAAGAAAGAATTCGAATTTGGAATCTGCCACATTCAGAAAGTGCCAGTGCCAGATTCCATCTCCATCAGCTGTAGGGGGAGGAAGAAGCATCTTTTCCTCTATGTAGCTCGGGTTCATGACTGATGCCCCTATAACAACAGACAGGTTAAATAGAAAAAAGCATTAAGCTTATTCAATATAAATATATGTGACACAGGGTCATTGTAAGGAAATAAATACCTAAGAAGCAGGTAAGCCCGAGAGTCTTTGTTGTTGTTTTTGTAGCGCTGGGGCTCTAACCCAGGGCCTACCACATGCTAGGCAAACACTCTACCACTGAGCTACATCTCCAACCCCTAAGCCTTGGTGTTTTATACTAGGTTTGATGAAAAGTGTACAATTATAGAGAACTAAGATGGGGGGAAAGTATGTGATTAAAAGCCAACTCAGGAAAACATAGCAAGGCCTGTTTTTTGGATTCTTCTTGGCATTCTGTCTTTGGCTCCTTTTTTCTGTATAGGGAGGGCACTTCTCACATGAGAGTTTTATGGCCTGCTTCAAGGGAAGGTCAGAAAATTTTTCTTAGGTTTCATGAACTGCTTCAGGGGGGATGAGGGGCAACCTTTCTCTTCTTTTATTTTCTCAAATTCCTTCAGCCTTTAATAGTCAGTATGCCAAGGTGCCATATTTTGGGGCAGTATATCCTGAACCTCATTACAACTGAGGTAAATCATCTATGCTTTATCTGTCCAACACTGCCCACCCCTACAGACCCTGGAGAGAGGCAAAAGAAGGGAAAGCAGTGGCCTGCACCACCAGCAGCTGGAAGAGGGGGGTATTTTGTTTAGAGGAGTTTGTAATTATGTGGTTATTACACTGGACTGGACTGGAAAAATTATGGCAGTTCCCTAAGATTTCACCTAGGAATAGTGAAACAGCCATTTAACAGAGGGAGCTTAAAAGATAATGATTAGAAAGAATAAAATTGCTTTTGGACCCTCTTAAATCTAGTATGTTCAACAAAATAGTTACATGTTATATATATCATTAACTATTAACATTGCTTATATATTGGAATCATTTTTTTAATTGTAATAAGATAATTTCTATGTTTTCTTTTTACCTTTTTAAATAATATCAATTCATTTAGCTAAGTATTTTAGTCATCTTTGAGCATCTCTTGAAAATCATCTCTTTATGGCTTTGGGCAGGAACCAAGATAATTCTATCTCTTGGCTCTGTTTTTTAAATAGGTAATCGAAGAGAAGGTGAACAAAACAACCTTTACAGTCATTACCAGCACAATAGTTACAAAGTGAATTGCCATTTTCTCCAAGGTCTCTTTGCCTTATTTAATAGGTTCAGTTACATTTGAACCTGATACTCACTTATAGCTCTCACTCCTTCAACAGGGCACCTGGCTTCATGTAGAAACAAGTTAGAATAATCATCTACCATGCACCTACAATCATCCTTGTCTGGGACATTTCTCCACCTCATCTTTTACTGTGCTCCTGCCTTACTTTCTCAATCTGCCAAGAAGGGCAGCTCTATCTGTACAATCCTCACCCACTCTCAACTCACTCTCACCCCCAAAGAGAGGGGACTCTCTTAGAGTGTATGTCAGTGCCATTTTGACAGAAATCCTCTAACATTGCTGAACCTCCCAGAAGAAAACGTTGACATCAAAGTAAAGCGTGGTTTATACACCATTTTTTTTGGTAGCTATAAACCTGACATGCAAATAGAATATTTTATGGCATATCGCTACATCTAGATTAAAGTGTTCTTTAATAGAATGTATAATTTAGAAACATAAAAGTACATCTTAATTGCCCACAAATGAGATTTTAAAGTACTGAGAAGTATCAGGAATGTAAAATGTAAGCGATTAGATGAATTGTGCTGTTAAAACTAATACTTAATTTAAATGGCAATAATTATATAAGGAATAGCTATATAGTACTAAGATAAAATTCTGCAAACTGTGCATGAAGCCTCTTTTATTACTTTGCAGTTTTATCTTGAAGAGGCACATTGCCACCTTTTATCAAAGGGTATCAATACCGATGGGTTTATACAGTTGTGTGTGATAGAGAAGATTTGGGATCCATGGTATCTTTGTCACTTTTTCAAATGCTTCTTTATTGTTCAAGACATTGCCATTTGCAGCTCTCTGCATAAACTTTCTTTTTCTGATTTTTCCATTGTCTTACCAGCAACCCATGTCTGTCTGCCTCTGTTTCATCTGACCAGATCAGGACCTTGGGGTTAAAATCAAAGAAGCATTTCATAGCATTTGTCTCTTTCTTTGGTCTCATATGAGTTCATCAAACCTCCAAACTGCATATTATTGCCTCACACATCAAGTCCAAAATAAGCAAGCCAGTGAAATTACAAGATAGAGGACTTCCGGTTCATCCTGGTCCTTGGATGTTAATAATGGCTATGAGTAATGCTGTGGAACCTGCTCAAAACAATTTTGGAAGACTACTGTCAGCATCTAATGGAGTCATACTGTACCACAAAGTAAGATTAGGTTAAGAATTTTATTTTAAAGCAATAACAAATGCTGGCAAGGATGTGGAGAAATAGGAACTCTTAGAATCAATTGTTTGGGTTGTATATTAGTACAACCACTTTGGAGATCAGTATGAAGGTTCCTCAAAGGACTAGGAATGGAACCACCATATGACCCAACTATATCACTTCTCTAAATCTTTCCAAAATAATTAAAGTTAGAATAGAATATTACAGTGATACATAAATACCCATGTTTAGAGCAGCACGATTCATAATAGCCAAATTATGGAACCAAACTAGGAATCCATTAACAGATGAGTGGATAAAAAAAATGTGACATACACACACAATGAAGTTTTACTCAGTCATAAAGGAGAACAAAGTTGTGTCATTTGTAGGAAAGTGGATAGAACTAGAGAACATAAGGCTAAATGAGATTAGGCAGTCTCAGAAAGTCCAAGGTTATATTTTCTCTCATATATGGAAGGTAGAGAGAAAATAGGAAAGAAAAGAAACTTCATGATAATAAGGAGCAAGACAATTGGGGAAGAGAAGAGGGGAGAGGAAAAAGGAGGGTTGGGGAAGGAAATAGACCAAATGATATTATATCCATACATGAAGTTTCATTAACAACCTTATTAGCATGTACAGGGAGGGAGGAAGAGTACCAGGATATATTTGGGAGAGAACCACACCAAGAGATGCTGTGTGCATATATGAATGTATACATCACTCTGAATCTCACTGCAATGTATAATCATACTGCACTAATAAAATTCTAAAAAATAAAATAAAAATAAAGCAAGAAGAAAAATGAGGAACTGAAAGCTAGTTGGGCTAGTGGGAAGAAAAGGGTGGAGCTTAAGAAGTACAGACATTAATTGGTAATAATTAGAGCATGGCAAAAGTGAAAGTAGAGAGTTTAGAAGCCATCATAATTAGAGCACAAATAATGATGGGTTAGACTAGAATGGTGGCAGAAGAGATGAAGAAAGATGGCCATTTAGAAGGTTCAATTAACACTGATGATTGATTGCATATGGTAGGTAAGAACATGGAGGCTGTCTCTGACTTACACATTTGGATGGAGGGTAATGCCATTCACTTAGCTAGTAGTCACTAGAAGTTTAGTGGCCAAGGATGGGAGAAGGAGAGGAGCTCCTTACTAAGATTGAGTTTTAGACTTACTAAAGTTAAGTATCCAAGTAACAATGTTGAAAAAAATAATTGACGTGGGGCTCAGAAGAAAGATCTGGACTGGGAATCTAAATTTGGTGGATATTAATTTAAATATTATTTGAAGTCATTGGGGCAGATGAAGTTCCCTAGAATGAGCATAAATAATTAAAATTGAAGAAAGGAAAAGAAGAAGATGAAGAAGATGAAGAAGAAGAAGAAGAAGAAGAAGAAGAAGAGGAGGAAGAAGAAGAGAAACAAGGAGAAGGCTGAGAAAAAGGAAGAGGAAGAAGGGAGGAGAGAAGAGGAAGGAGAAGGAGGACTCAGATCAAACCTCAAGGGGTTCTACTATTTAAAAGTTGAGTAGGAAACTTGCTGGAAAAACTACAGATATTCAGGGGTAACTAGTTGACTGTTGTATGTCCCAGAAGTCAGGGAGATGGAGAATATCAGAAAGGAGGAAATGATCGCCAGAGTTGTATAATAAGAAGTCAAGTGAGATAGGATTAAAAATATCTGTAACTCAAAGATATAGAGGTCTTTGGTGATATTACCAAGAGAGCCTAGCAAATAAATAGCATGGATAGCATAATAATAGCATGATTTATTAGTACTTGAGAGCTGAGCTAGTTCAACATGTAACCAACTCTTTTGAATTGATGTGAATGACTGAATGTCCAGTTTTCCCCAGGATAGTGTGAGTTTGGCCTGTTGTTCTGGAGAAATTATTAATAGCTCCTTCTTCAACCTTAAATGTGTTCTGGCTTGAATGATAAATTAGGCATCACCCCATGTTAAGGGTAAGAGAAAGGTGGCAGCCAGGGGAAGAATAGGCATGGAAAAGCAGTCCTTAGCTCTCTGTGCAAGAGGCCAGAAGCATGGAGCTATGGACACACATTTGAAGGCAGCCTTGAGAACAATTTTCAGTTCTACCAGTTATTGGCTGTGAGACATAGGGTGTTTATTTAAAGATTTCTTGCCGGGGTCCAGCCCTCGTGGGAGCGGGGTCAAGGGTCCCTCAATAGGTGTGGATTGAGATGAGGTCGCTAGAATACGCTCACACCAAATGCAGTGAAGAATCGCATCTGTTTTATTTTTTGTCAGTTGTTGTTTTATACTATTTTTTTTTTTACAATGAGGCATATAGAACAGGAATTTTTACAGACTTGTTTTTCCAAAGGTTATCCTCAACCAGTTAAGGTTACAACATGTATATAAAAATTATTTTCCATTAGTTAAAATCTTTACAATTTTCTTTTGCCCCTTTAAACAGTGTTCTATCTTATCTCAGGTAGTTAGCGGGTTCTGAGGAGACCAGGCAGTGGGGAGACCAGGCAGTAGTGATTTAGATAAACTTGCAAAGCCTGTTTCTAGACTAATGCTTGTTGTCTTGAGGCACCTCTTTTTTTCAGCTAAGAGATCGGTATCTGTCAAGCCACATGTTTCTAAGAAGTTTTCCTTTATAGTTAATATGAAAGTAAAACCCAAAGCACCCAAGATTTCCAAAATATAATAATGCAAAGTGGGATATGCCACGCATTCCTTCTTTTGGAATCGTCTGCCTTGCAGGACTCCAGCGGACCGAGCCTTGCTCAAGATCTAGCTATTAAGGTGCTATGGCAATTTCTGAGTCTAACAGAACTTAAATTTCAAGACAGAGTGAGGGGTTTTGTGTAGAGTGCTAACATAACAGTATTCAGCAAATATGACTTCCCTTCTCTTTGTTTCATGTATATATAAATACATTTGCCAGTCTTGTAATGGTTCAAATTTATTTCCTTTCCTCCCTTTGTCTTTTCTTCCCCTTCCCTCCTCACCCTAATATAACAACACTTTGTGAAAATTGAAGTTTTTATTTCTATATTTTTAATAAAGCATTTTGTCCATGGAACACATCTGCAGAACAGTTGGTGACCTTGGCTTTATCCTATTTTTCTATCTGGGAAAATTTATTGATACCCAACTCATTCACTTCGGTACATTTCCTCTGGTGCTTATTGAGTGTTGCTTGTACACCATGCTAAAAATACTGAGAGATTCTATTATAGGATCTTAGAGGCTGCTTTTGCTATAACCTTGGACTCTTCACTTGGGCCTGCAGATGTCTGTTGAGTAACCAAAAGCAGGATAAAAGCTAGCCATCTCTGTCTTTGTTTTGTATCTATCTCCTTTCTACATTAAACTGTGGGTCGGATTCCTACTCAATTTTGCAAACAGACCTGATCTAAAGCTGGCAATCCTCTCCTTTAAAATGAAAGGCACCAAGAGTAACTAAGGCATTTTCAAGATTTTAGGGACATTATTATCAGCAGATGGTCAATTTCCAGATTTTATAGTGTCCTTTTCCAGACCCCTAGAATGGCACCTAGAAGTTTCCAATTGCCCTAAAGCTGAAGGCCTAAGTAATTCAACTTTGCTTCTCAGTGTTGTCCTTTTCTCTGAGTCCTTCTCTCCTGCAGTCACCTCTGATTCCAGGAACAACAGATCTGATCCATAAACATCTTTTACAAGTGTCAAAACTATTCAGGCAACTTCCTTATACCTATTAATGACCAAACAGTTTGACCAAGACTGCTTAATGACACAGCATATCTCCCACCCCTTGTTCCTTTCCCTATTTAAACTTGAGCTCATGTCAGTACCTCTAAGACAAGGCTGAGGACATTAGTGTCCTTGTCTTCCCAGTATGGTTACTGAATACATTCTTTTCCTGTTTTCCACTATTACTTTTCCCATTTGTTTTCTGGGGTGAGTGGTTAGATCTAATTTGTTGGGGTGTCTCAAAGTTAGATCTCTGTCTGGCCTAGGACTCCAGGAACAATTCCATAGAAGTCCTTAATGTGATCCTTTTCCTCAAGAACACAGTCTTTTGCCGGAAGACAATAAATACACCGTGCACAGTACTTCCTTTGCTACCATTCCTATTACTTCTGCTCCTAGCTACTGTTTGTTGAGTACCTTAGATATACCAGGCTGGGCAGCCAGCACATATCATTGCATTAAGTCTTTAGCTTGTGCAAGGTATTATTATGATGATTCCATTTTACAAATGAGAAAAACTGAAGTTAAAGAGGTTAAGCAAATTACCTAGAATTATATAGCTCATGAGTGCCCAAACTGGGGTCTAAATCTGGATCCATCTGAGACCAAGGGCCATGATATCTCCATTTATCAATGGAGCAAAAACCAAATGAAATGTCATTTCACTATTTCACAATTTAAAAAAGTAAAGGTTGTTTACATTGTTAAATTAGAGAACAAAACAAAGTCAGTTTCTAAAAGGATAGAATTGACTCTTATAACATGTCACAATAAATGATACACTCTAACTGCTTACTTTCTGAGCAGACAGTAAGTGTCAATGCACCCAGGAGGAGAGAAGGCACCCAGAGCACATGAAAGGAACCGGTGAAGGCCGTGTAAAGATGTGGGAATGGCCTTGAATGGCCTGGAAGGATTGGTCAGAACATTCTATGTGGGTGATTGTCTAAGACAGGCAAAATGTTCTACAACTTGTGAAATTAGAAATGTTTTCGAAGGCATTTGATATAGTGATGTCCAAAGTCTCTTCCCTCCTCAGCCATGACTGTTTAAAGCAAATTTTCTCTTAACTGTCCTTGAAATCAAATTGGACCAAATGAGCTCTGCTACCGACCAACTTCAAGCTTCCCAAACATAAACTCTCAGTTCTACAGGCATCAAGAGGTGCTCAGGGTTCAAAATGACAGAGTTCACTGCAGTTTACAGATAGCACATTATTTGTTTGTAGTTCCTGCCTCTAGCACTGAAATGGTACATTTAGCATGATCAAAAATGTCTACTAGCTGAAAAACTGCTTGGCTTTCAACACTGCTGAAAAGGTAGCAGAAGCACAGAGCTGGCAACTGTGCGTCTTCTACAAAGCAAGGTTGATTAATAACAAGATGGCTTCACCCTGGCAGCCTGCCTTTCCTCTGAGCAAGACTGAAGCTATTCCGGGAAAGAATCCAGCTTTCCTTTGCTGCAGCGGCAGGGTGTGTGGACCCATCAGGAGGCAGGAAGGAAGGTCAAGGTTAGCATTCGAAATAGTGTTGTGGGGAGGATGTTAGAAGATTGGAACTGGTCCTATAATAATCAAAAATCAGTGTGAAGGTTCTGAATGCTCATGGCCCAGGGCTGACATCAGGGGTGGAGTCCACATTACACCTCTGTCCAGCCAAGCAGGCACCATTTTATGGGCAAGTCTTCTGGAAATTGTTGATATCATTAGTGGGTGTGGTTCCAGGCTCTTTTCCCGCCTTTCTTCTGAAAACAAGCTGACTATTCTTCCACACCAGAATTTTCAATCTGCGCTCCATGGAAGTTTGCCATGGGTCTGTTTCAAAAGAACAGTTTAGACTATGGAAATTTTTGCAAAGATTTTTTTTTCTTTTGTAATTCACATTGAAATTAAGGATATTCAATCACTATTTTCTCCCAACTTTCAGTTGGCCCTACTTTGTAGCATGGATGCCTGCTTAAAAGCCCTCCAGGAGTCTACTGTCAATTGGTAAAATCCATGGAAAGAAAATATTTGTGTTGTATTTGATATATATGGGGGGGGGGAAATCACCTGTATTGTGGAACCTCCACTGTTTTCTTTTATTGCCTTTATCATATGTCTAATTATTTAGTCACTGCTGTACTTTTTAATACTGTTTTACTAACTCTGTGAGTACCCATGTGAGCAAGGACTGTATTTGCCAAGATCCCACCACATAAATTCAATGGCTGTTGCTATTTCTGGCACAGGGCACATTTTATATGTATGCACACCCACTCCATTCATCATTATCTCCACCCCCAATGCAGGCTCAAAACTTTACTAGTTGGTCAAGAGCATGAAAAAAATATTTTAAACTGAAACTTTTGATCTTTCAAAGACATTGGAAAAAAATTTTTTTCAGATATGCCCTTTGGATAGTGAGGGAAAAAAGGTCAAACCCTCTTCTGAACAAGCAGGGAAGTTTAGCTTTTCTCTAGCCAACTTACTGATGATTTTGATGTACTTAGAAGCAAGCTGGGCATGCCAAAGAATGTTGTTGATATTAATTCACTAGTCAAGCTACAGAGAATTCAAGGCTCAGCCACCATATCTTTGATTTGCATGGCTTTAACTTCAGAATTCCAGCTCCTGTGTGAATCTGACATCCATATGACAGTCAGCAGCTGACTAGAGAGTGGGTGGCATGTTCTCCATCAAAATTAGAAGTTAACAAGTAGATACCAAACTCTTCATCAAAATGCATATTTGAGATACTTTAAATGTAGGTCTATTAGAATTAGAGATTCTAGGCAATGTAAAACCATGTTCTTACTATAAAACTTAATAAGAAAGAGGATGGAATTATCTATATTCAGAGTCTGCTATGTTCTACAAACCATCAAGGTGCTTTTACATATACATTTTCATTTAATTCCCAGATTGACTATTCAAGATAGGAATTATTAATCATGTCTCTTTCATGGAAAAAACAGTTCTCAGAGAAGTTAAATCACTTATATGAAGTGTAGAGCTAGTGTGCAAAGTTAAGATGAAAACAGATAATACTATGAGAGGTAATCATATTCTGACTTTATTTCTATAGTTTAATTTTCTTGTTTATCACTTATATAACATTTCAGTATGTAAATGAAGAGACCAAATTGTGTAAATGTCACTAAAGATGCAAAGTTTGAGATTTGGAGACAGAAAATACAGTATTTAATGTAAAAAGAGTACTTGGAAGCCACAGGTTGCAAATTTCACTCTCAAATTTACTATGTGACATGATCAGAGCCAAGTTACAACAGGACTGTGTCATTAAGCCCTTTCTTTTTGTGGATGACAAGATTTAGTGATTTTTTAAAACGAAGCAAATTACCATCTATCATGACCTGAATTGTGGCTCTGCTCCCCAAAAAATCCATACTCCAAAGTCCTAAACCCAAAATGGAGAGAGCCTTTAAAGAGGTACTTAAAGTTAAATGAAATCATGGGGAACGGGGGGCTGTTTCTAATAGGACCACTCTCCTTTTAAGAAGAGGAAGAGAGGTCAGAGTGGCCTTGAGCTTGCTCTGGCTCTCTTTCTCTTTCTCCCCACCCTATGTGTGCACAAAGAAAAGGCCGAATGAGGACACAGCAAGAAAGTGGCTATCTGACATCTAGGAAAGAGCCCTTGATAGCAACTAACCCTGCTGGTACTTTGATCTTAAATGTCCAACCTCCAAAACTGAGAAAATAAATATCTGCTGTTTAAGACACCAGGTCTGTGGTATTTTCTTATGGCAGTCCTAGAAGATTAATACACTACCAAATTAGTAAACATTAAAATTCCTAAAATTATTCTGTACTTTCACTAATTAGCTAATGATTATGATTATTCTGTTATCAACAAATGGTCATTTCTTGTCCCCTGACAAGAAAGTCATGTAGTTAGAAGCCATGTGGCTGGAAGTATAGAATTAAGAGAAATTAGAAATTAAGTCTATAATCTTTTTAGGATTCAGATTAGACCAAAAAACCCTTTAAGATATGACTGGATAAGAATAAAATAGTTAATGATCACAATAAAGACAAAAATATAATTCAAGTAACAAGTAAATAAAAAAACAATTTCCCTTTTGCTTTGGACTGCACTGTAGACTCTTTAAAAAGAGATTTCCTTTTCTAACAGTATTTTACTTGAATGAATTTGAAGTGTCTTTGAACTCACTGAGTCATATGAGCTAGGTAGTGGAAGGATCATTCTGGATTCTGAGGCAATGGAAAAGATGGAGAATTTGCTTATGAATACTGAGTAAGGATAACTGAGCTTGGAGTTTGTGGGGAATAGGAAATGGTTTTCTGTTAAGAGGAGAAGACATTTTGAATGAAAAAAAATTAAGTGAATCTAATAGAAGGAAAAGAATGTGTGGGGCAAGTTTGAAATCACCACTCTGTTCCAGGTAGGTGCTGTTTGATAGGAACCATTCTCTATGCAGGGTTGGGGGAAGAAGTGGAACCTTCCTTGTGCAGAAAACTTGGGGCTAGAGAACCAGCAGTGATCAGGAAAAGTTAAGAAACTGTGACTAGTAGATAGATCAATACCCTTTGGAAGTTTTTGAGATTGTGTTCTGTGTTCATCAGCTTTTCATCACCATGACCAAACAACCTGACAAGAACTACTTAGAGGAGGAAAGGTTTATTTTGGCTCATGATTTCAGAGGTTCAGCCCATGAATGGTTGGGTCCAAGGTAGAAATATCATGGTGGAAGGGCAGAGGGGAGGACAGCTGCTCAATTAATGGCAGCTAAGAAGTTTGGAGATTGAGAGAGAGAAATAGGGGGAGAAAGACAGGGGGGGCACTGAAGAAAACATAAGCTCTTTCAGGGTATACCCTGAAAGTTATCCACTTCCTTCAAAGAGGTACCACCTACCAGTAGTAAATTCAGCCATCAGTGGATTAATCCACTGATGAATTAGGTCAGAACCCCATGATCCAATCACTTCCCCAGAGCTTCACTTTTTTTTTTTTTTTTTTTGTGGTACTGGGGATTGAACTCAGGAGCATTCTACCTCCGAGCTACATGCCCAGCCCTATTTTTTATTCTTTATTTTGAAACAGGGTCTCGCTAAGTTGCGGAGTGCCTCACTAGGTAGCTGAGGCTGGCCGCGAACCCGGATCCTCCAGTCTCAGCCTCCCAAATGCTGGGATTACAAAGCGTGCACCACCACGCCCGGCTCCCAGAGCTTCACTTCTGAGCATACAACTTTGGGGGACTTTCTAGACCCAAGCCATAACAACTTTACTTGAAGGAAAGAGGACCATTTTCATCATATTGATATGACAAATATCACACTTGTCATCTGGTGTTTGCTGGATGCCCACCAAGTCCATAATTAACACTTGAACATTTCATATGTCTCTAAAATTTTAGTGTGCCCTTCATGATCCTCAATTCACTATTTATAAATCTCATTAAAATATAGCTTGAGTATACAATATAAGAAATTTATCCAAACAATAAATACACTCAACCAAAATATATCACTTAAGTGACCTTTTCTCTAGAAAGAACATGGGTAATTAAGGAAGATTTTTCTTCTTATTTGTAGTCTTAATTCAAAGTCATTACTTGTAACTGTAAACATATACTCTAAAGCCTAGGTGAATAATGGTTAAAAAAGAAAAAAAATTGGAAAGTAAAACCCTTTTACATCTAAAAGTAACACTGCTAAACTTTCCACAGTGCTTTTTGGGTAAGATTTTCCACATGATCACTCCCTGTGAGGCCCATGGTTTGCTATTTTCTACTCCTATTACTTTTCAGGATTTCAGATTCAAATTTTCCAGATGATTTCAGAGGCAAGGAATTGCCAATTTGTTATACTAATCTTGACATTCCAAATTATAATTGAATACAACCTTTAATTGGACACATTCTTTCTGGTGAAAATATCAGATGAAAAGCATAATTGGGTGGACAATGTATCAATTTTTTGGTCTTAAAGAATAGTCCTTCAGTCCTAAGTTTATATCCTCATATTAAATTCTCAGCTTGCCACATAGTGAAGGGGTGTGTGTGTATATGTGTGTGTGTGTGTGTGTGTGTGTGTGTGTGTGTGTGTGTATGAGTCTATAACTGCTTGGGGAAAAAAGTTGAGGTAGAACTATTATCAGAAATATTTGGTGAAAAATCTTTTTCTCCCTTTAATAGGTAAACGCATTGTTCAAAAGCTATCTCTCCAAATACAGGAGATTCTTTAGAAAAAGTGTTAAATTGCAATAGCATTAAGTTCATTGACCTTCAAGTATTTTGCCATAAAAATTACCATTCCCTTCTGTAATATCTACTAAAGTATTGTGTTCGCCCAGGCTTTTATTAATGTGTTTTTTTTTCCTGTCCTTTCATTTTCCAGTATATATATATATGTATACATATATATATATATATATATATATATAT
Organism: Graphiurus murinus; assembly: GCA_004027655.1. Taxonomy (NCBI): domain Eukaryota; kingdom Metazoa; phylum Chordata; class Mammalia; order Rodentia; family Gliridae; genus Graphiurus; species Graphiurus murinus. The sequence goes on along the minus strand of PVLC010000428.1, from coordinate 154,160 downwards.
ATATATATACACACACAACATATATGTGTATATATATATATATATTTATAGGAAAAAATTATAGGCTGGTAGAAGTTTTTGAGGGCATGGAAGTGGCTAGTACAGTTGTCCCCCCCTATCTGCAGGTTCCACATTCATGGTTCAACCAACCAAGTATTGAAAATATTTGGGGAAAGTGAACCTATACAGATGTTTTTTATTCCTTGTCTTTATTTCCAAAACAATATGGTATAACAGCTACCTATATATCATTGATATTGCTTTTGGTATTATAAGTAATCTAGAGATTTAACCTATATGAGAGGATGTGTGTAGGTTATGTGCAGATACTGCACCATTTCATATAAGGGACTTGAGCATTCAAGGATTGAGCATCTACAGGGGGCCCTGGAACCAATTCCCCGAAGATTTTGAGGGTTGACTGTATTTATTTTTGGTGGCGAAATAGAGGCCTAGTTGCTCCATCCTGATTCACCATGCTTGCCCAAGCTTTTGTCCTGTTGAAAGGTAAATTCTCCCAGAAACACAACACAAGGTGGTGCTATTGTATTTATGCTAAACTAGCCTGCCAGCCTGGCCACTTAGGCCATTTGTATGTTTGATCTGAAAGTATTTCTGTGCTAAAGGCAAGGAAGGATGTTTTTTGCATATTTCAGTGTTTACAGAATAGTCAAGGTCCAGATAAGAAAAGCTAAACAGATGGATAGAGAAGGAAAGTTAGCCTCTTCTCTACCAGGAAGCTTCTGGGGAAGCCATTTTAACAAAAGAAAGAAAAGTGAAAGCCTAAATGGTTTTGTGATGGGGTGCGCCTGTTTCTCAAAAGAAGATTTCAGGTTCTTGATATTGTGAAAAAAAGAATTTTAACACATACCATTCAACACATCTGGCAGGTTTATTTTAGAACTGGGAGGAAGGAAAAAACAGGGAAGGGGAGTAAAACGATCCCCTGGACAGGTTCACGTGCATGTCCCCAGAGGGAAGGGATAAGGGGAAAATCCCCAGTTACCCGGACGGGTTGATGGTCAGTTCCCCAGTGGAGGAAGGAAGGGGCGAACAACGGGGTTGCATCAGGCTATAAGAGAGGGCGGGGTCCTCTTCTCCAACCCCTCTCTCTCTCTCAGATAGGTGGGCTTCAGGTGGGGGTAGGTCACAGAAAAGTTGGCTCCTCCTCTTGCAGGTGTGGGCTGCTTCCGGTGAACTTCAGGTGGGCTGGGCTCTTCCGGAGTTTGGCCTAACACTCTCCAGATTTTTTTTAAAAGGCTGTATTAAAACTATATTTTTATGAATTCTCCCGATACCTCCTTCTACCTAACATTCCACTTCTAAGCTACCTCATCAGTTTCATTTTGGCACTAAATTATAGGAGCACAAAAAAGCCAGGGCTAGAACAGGTAAGAAGAAAAAAAGACAGTACACATGGGTTCCTTTGATTACTAAATTATAGGAATATAAGATAGCTAGAACTAGAAAAGACAAGAAGATAGTACTCAGCCCATCCATTATCTGCAGTAAAGATTTTAAGTATGAATTATCAGTCAGTTAAACTTTTCTCTTGGTTTTCAAGTCTTACAGGGACCCACAGCAAGCTAACAATCCCTAGAGTCAGGAAATTGTTGTGAGCATAGGATGCACCTCCTGCTGCTCTGAATTCAGGAAGGATAGAAAAGATTTGATCAGCAGCCAGGCCTCCTGAGAAGCATAAAAGGATTAGAAATCAGGGAGCTGGAATCTCCTCCCTCATCTCTCTGGTTGGTACAATGCTGGCCTCAGATTCCACATCTGGAAAGTGAATAGGTTGGACTAACATCAGGGTTTTCCTTGAATGGCTGGATCACAAAATCACCTGGGAAGCTTCTTAAAAAATTCCAGGAAGCCGGGCGTGGTGGCTCACGCTTGTAATCCCAGCATTCGGGAGGCTGAGACCGGAGGATCCGGGTTCGAGGCCAGCCTCAGCTACCTAGTGAGGCACTCAGCAACTTAGTGAGACTCGGTTTCAAAATAAAGAATAAAAACTAGGGCTGGGGGTATAGCTCGGAGGTAGAATGCCTCTGAGTTCCATCCCCAGTACG